>ML779992.1:347760-369329 GCA_009831015.1 Picea engelmannii
GTTCTTCTTCCTCTTCACAATCTATGTAGAATAATTTCTTCTCACCACACTTATGTCCCTTACTGTACTTTCTATCACAATTAAAGCATAAACCTTTTGCTTTTATTTCCTCCAATTGTTGAGGTGTCAACCTTATAGGTTGAAGTGTTTTATAAGAAGGAGCATTGTTCTCTCTATAGATGTTAGGATTGGTCCTTCTAGTAGCCATAGCCATATTTTTACTTTCAACATTTCTTGCCACCTTAAATGCATTCTCCAATGATTTGGGTTCCAAAAGGAGAACCTCATGTTGAATTTTATCCTTTAAAGTTCCTATGAATACATCAATCAAGTGCTCATTTGGAATATTGGTTACCTTTATATTGAATCTTTGGAAGTTCTCAATGTGGTCGGTAACTGAACCCTTTTGCTTGAGATTTATCAATTGGCTAAAGAAGGTATTGCTCCTTGTATCCTCATAGTGTGTTATCATTTCTTCCGTGAAAATTATCCAAGTGACACGTGATTTGTGAGAACAAAGTCATCGATACCATACAAATTGATTAGGTTCTAAATATAAAGAAGCAATTCGTACCTTTTGTGTATGTGGCACATTATGGATATCAAAGAATTGCTCCATCTGAAGTATCCATGTGATTGGGTCCTTGCCATCAAGCTTCCTCATATCAATATTACGAACCTGGTTGGTCTTCAAACCAAAGTTGGAGTTTCTCCATTCCTGATTCACCTTCCTTGTGTCCTCATCATGAATTTCTTGGGATGCATTTTCACTTTCAGGTGTCTTCTCTGTTACGAAAATTTTCAATACTTCCATGATCTCCCCTTTTAAACCATATATCTTAGTATCCAACTTAACTTCCATTGAATCCATCTTCTTTTGTAGTTTGTTTATGTCCCTACGCATTTATTTACCTTCATCACGAGTCCAAGTAGGATTTTCTAGAGGCTTATTTGGTGTAGAAGTTCCCTTTTTTCATGGCATGTTGGCCAAGTATCACTCATGAACCTTGATTTTGAGGTGGTTCTACTAGACAATATTTCTTCTATTGTATCTCCCAAGTTTCGGCCCTTCTGGGTATGAAACTTTATTTTATGTAGTTCTATGACATTTCTTCTCTACAATTCCATAGGTCTGATCAAAATTAGATGTGCCAAGTGGAATTTACAGTAAATTCTCCACAACTTGCCGATTTTTTTCCTTTCCAGGAGGTCTCACTTGTATAGCGTGCCTCGCACAAAATAATTGATATAAAAATATGAAACTTGCACCAGAAATACTACAGACTTTCCACGATCCAATGAAACCATTCCCACTCAATTTGGATACTCTAGGAAGTAGTTATGATTGTTTTACCTGGAACACCTTCTTGAGACTAGTCAGATACCCTATCTTCCACAGGGTGTATCTACTAATTTAAGATTACTCATAAGCTGAAAGTTTTACCAAAGATAACTTACTAATTTCTGTAAATATCTCCATAGTTCAGGGTCTGAAACATTACAAAAAATGTTTTATAGAGAAAATGTTGCAACGAACCAGTTCAGGATGATTCCAAAATCATATCTTGTAAATTCTATATAATGGAAATTATAAGGCCTCATGAGCTGAATTTTGAGCCCAAAGTACCTTGATCCATCTACTAAATATCCTCCAAGTCATTCCTTCTGAAAAATTGTATAAAAAAAGTTATAGAAAAAATGCAAAGGTGTCTCAGATGTAGCAGCGAAACCCCAAGACCTTGAGCTCTGATACCATATGTTAAGAACCAAATATCAATATAGGATAGAAAAACCTCAGAAAAAGTAATCAATGCCTTGAAAAAGATATAATTTCAGATAATAAGCCTCTTCGATGGGGCAACCTCCTTTTACCCCACTTAAATTGTCAAGTACAAGATGATTCAAAATGAAAATGTCTCCTTAGTATATATAAGAGACTAGGAGGTATAATTACAACTAATGGCCTAAAGCCGACATAAATAAAATAACATTAATAATAAAATATGCCCCAATTAAGGGGTAATGAGCCAATATTAGAGCTTAACAACAGGTTCACAAAAGTTCCCAAATCCTAATTTCTCTCATTCGTCCCTACCACCTTCATTATCTTCCCAATACGCATTTAGTATGATTTAATGGTAATAAATCATCATGAATGTTTCATAAATATTGTCATTAATAAATGAAGGCCTCAAGGATATTTCTCATTAAACTGCATTAAAGCATGATTTGTCGAAGATTATATTATCTCTCTCAAGTGCTCATTTCAAATATTATCTGGATTAAAAGAACACTCGTCAACTAATGGCAACAACAACTCAAAAATAGTTCTGTAGAGACACTTTGAGTATTTTTGGACGCGAGGACCATAAATTTTAGTGGTCCAGAGCGTATTCTTATCATTCATCCCCTTCTTCTTAGAAGGAAGTGATATGGACTTCCAAAATTTCTCGTGCAGGGTGTGTCCCTAAGGTTTTTGACTATAAGGAACTGGTTGCCTGGTGCATTGAGAAATACATACCAAGTCAGCAGATTATTCAACTTCAAGACCATTATGTCATTTCTCTTTCACCTCAAGTGCTTCGTAAGATGTTGAATCTCCCTAATCCAACACTCACTTTCAAAGGAGAGGATTGTAGGGATTTCCTGAAAAAACATGAAAACGTCTTGGACCTCTTCCCTATGTTCTTGGAAGATCCCACCACTGTCCCATAAGACATTACCAGGTTGCAGGTTGACTCGTTCAAAAACCCCTTTTGAGAAATTTCTTGATTGTTCGTGTTGATTAATTGGGTCGGTTGTCATTGATTTCAACACTTGAAGAAATTCCAAAAGAGAATTCTGGTAGCACAAAGGTTTGGGTAATGGACCCAAGTTTGTTTGATGTATAATGGTATGAGTTTTGATATATTTGCAGGTAAGAATATTCTAGATGGATAGTACACGTCATGCCATTTTTGGTGTTATGTGGAATGTTACATAACTCCTCACGGTTTTAGAGTTATGGCCTTATGAATTTGGAGGACCCTCATATGTTGGCTTGAAGCCCCAAAAGGTCAAAGAAGTCAAATTTATTGCAAATAAGAAATTATTTAAATAATAAAGTGAAGTGATAAAAGTCAAAAAGTATTATTTAAATAATAAAGTGAAGTGACAAAGTCAGAGAGGATTATTTAAATAATAAAGGGAAGTGACAAAGTCAAAGAGGATTATTTAAACAATAAAGTGAAGTGACAAAGTCAAAGAGGATTATTTTAAATAATAAAGTGAAGTGACAAAGTCAAGGAGGGTTATTTAAGTAATAAAGTAAATGGAGAACTTTCTAATTATGGAAAGTGGTTAGAAGTGGGTTAGCCCTAAAATAAGGAAATTGGGTTAAGATGGTTAAAAGGTAACCCCTTGAGGAAGCTACATGAAATTATAAATAAGAGGCAAGGCTCTCTCATTTCAATCACACTTGAGCATATTGAATATCTACAGGTGACCGAGGTAACCAAAGGATATCTAAGCCAAATTTCAGAGGGAAGGTGAAGTAAAGAAGGCCAAAATTCAGGGGAGGATAAATTCTTTTGATGATGCTTTCTAATATCCATACAACAAATATTCTATGTGGGGCACGCTCTACAAGTTCTCTCTCTAAAATAAGCCAGAATTCAACAAGATATGCCATTTTTTCTATAACTCCTTTTCTGAGAGGTTCCAAGTAGTGACTCCTGGAGGAATTGCATAAAACACACTGAAGAACATTGTGTACTATTTTCAGATATTTATTCATTACAAGTACATAGTTATGATTATTTCAAGTTAGGTTTGTTGACTAATCCAAAAATAGTCATGTGAGACTATAGTAAAGTTTGATGCAAATGCTAGTCTCTTGTTGCTAAAGTTAAGGAAGGTTTGCAGGTTGAGGTACATGTTGGTGCATGGTTGATGCACTTGTTTATGATACAAGTTGATTACAGGTTGTTTGGTATAGATTGGTGCAAGGTGGATGCACTTGTTTATGGTATAGGCTGATTACAGGTTGAGGTAAAGGTTGATGCATGGTTGATACATGGTTCAAGTTATTGGTGCAGGTTCTTTGGTGTAGGTTTATTGGTATAGGTTTACAGCAGTATATCTCATAGTGATATTTTGACAGTGGTTCCATCATTCTACTTATACATCAGGGTCGTTGGACAAGGAAAGGACATGTGGTTGTAGCCACCTTCGATTTGCAACTGGAGAACATAGGGGGTTGTATCCTCCTTCTGGTTGTAGCCAAATAATTGGGGAGTTGGAGCTTCCCTCGTGTTGTAGCCTAAGAAACTAGGGGGTTGTATCCTCCTTCCAGTTGCAGCTGGAAAACAAAGGAAGTTGGTGCTTCCCATGAATGTAATTCTTCAATACATATAAGAAAAAACATTCTATGGTTTTCTCCCGCTTTGGGTTTCCATGTAAAAACACTAGTGTATTGTTTATGTGTATGATTGTTCATTTTTTCATTGTTTATTTACTTTGAAAATATTGGATTATAATTGTACATTGATATAACACTTGCATTATATGGTTAAAAATGATTAAATTTCTCTATTACTAATTCACACCCCCCTCCCCCCCACCCCCAGTAATCCAACAATTGCTATCAGAGAAGGTTCCTTTAGAAATCAGTTTAACCACTGAAAGGTAGATGATGGAGAGAAATAAGATGTATAAAAATGGAATACCATATTTTGATGGACATAAGTATGCATTTTGGAGCATAAGGATGGAGACATATATACAAGCACATGGATTTGAAATTTGGAAATCAATTGTAGATGGATACACATCACCAACAGTTCCATCGACAAATGACAAAACACTGAAACTCGGTCAAAATAATTCCAAAGCCACAAATGCACTTTTATGATATTATTTCTTGTATTTATTTTATTTATGGTCCACAAGAGCCCCAATCCCAATATTTAAGAAAAACACTTTTTAAATTTCAAAGAATATGTAACAGATTATATATTTTTTTTAAATTTCAAAAGAGCTATTTTGGGAACAATCTCAATTGTACTTTGTAACCTTGAGTTTAGAATATAAAGTATTTGAGTTTGATCTATCATTATCTTTGTTTGATATTCCCATGTTTCCACTTTATTAAAGTTCTCTTATGCATGCAGATCATATTCTTTTTATTTTTATGTGGTCATAAATATTTACTTTAAACTATGATGGATGTGAGGAAATTTTTCTTATTTTCTTTACATGTGTGAAGTGCATGGTTCATGGTCCTCTCTCATGAAATTTATTTTAGAAAAAAAAACATTTTCCTTTTTTGCAATCTTTTTATTTCTTTCATTACCATGACGTAATTTTGTAAAGTCCCATATTCTTAAAACCTAAAGTCCCACAAAAAATATTAAAGTAAAGAGGAGTACCAACTCTATAAAAATGCAGCGAGATTTACATCCTCATGAGGTTGTCGTTTTAGTCCTAACAGATTCAAATGTCAACATTTTTGGTGGCCATACTAACGAATGAACTGAAATTTGGAATATGGTTTAGCATTTTAACAATATATGACTTTTCCCTAAGCTGATTAGCCCCACCTGGAAATTGGATTGAACAATCAACAAAGCATCTTGCATCAGTTATATAATCTGGTACTAACAACAACCGATACCCAAGAAGAGTTAGAAAGGTCTTATAATATCTTAGTCCAAGAAAAATAAAGAGAAATCCTCTAAAGGCAGAGAAGAGAAGAGCGACAAGACCGAACAAACCAAAGGATAGACAAAGAAGCACATGGAGAATGTCAGCATTGAAGCTAGATGAGTACAAAATAACCAATTAATAGAAGTAAAAGAAAGTAACTTTGTATTCTAAGAATTCAAAGTCACATTCTTATAACATCTACGGATATGGAAAAAAGGAATGAACAACCATGAGGAAAGAATCATGAGGAGAGAGAAGGAGGTGAAAGAGATGCTACAAGAAATCAATGAAACCCTATATTTGAAAATTGAAGGATGGTAAGAGATTTGCCTCTTAATCTCCTATGTGAGAAACATGATCTCCTTGTTCTCCCTAAGGGTACCTTAAAGGAATTTTCTGGAGACAGAGAAATCAATGCAAAGGCGCATCTTAAATTATTTCTTTGTGTGTGATTTTCGCCGTGTTGAGTATGACGATGTCATGGTAAGGCTATTTTTGCAAACCTTTTCAGGAAGACCGTATGAATGTTATAAAACATTACCTAGTAGATAAATTCACTCATTTAATGACCTTAAAGCATGTTCGTGACTATGTTCACCCATTTAATTTCTTATCATACCTTCTCACCAATTTCAATCATATTGGCTTGAGGAAGAATGAAAGAATACGAGATTTTAATCTCAGGTTCATTAAAACCTTGAGTAAAATTCTAGAAGATAAAAGACCAAATGACTCAGTCGTACTCGATTTTTATAAGAATGGAATGCCCCCAATTGTGAAATGTGATATTAGAACATCCCAAATGGATACTTTGGGGGAGGAAATGAGTAAAGTTGTTGAGACGGAAGAAATTATGATTGAAACAGGTGTCGAACCCGGAATTATACTGGAAAAAGTACAAGGGAAGCTGGAGGGATTAAGAATTAATAATCAAGGAGCCTCCATTTCAAGAAATAACGAAGAATTCTAACCATGAACAACTCAAAACCAAACAATTAGAGGAGGATTCTTCAAAGGTCCCTTACCATATGTAAAGGTAGACCCTATGGTGGCACAAGAAACTAAGAAGAGGGTTGAAATTGTACAAATGAATAGAACTATCAAGAAAATGTAGAACATGATAACCATACTAAGAAGGTCAGATAATTATGTGGAAAATATGAGAATGTCGGTCCCATAGAAAAGAAGGAACCCTCCCCAACAAAACAGAGTGAGGTTTGAAAAGATGGATAATCCACAAAGACAAAGAATTCCCAGACAACCAACCCTCAATGCAGTTGTTCTAGATGATGTATGTGATGAGCAGATGCTTGAGAAAGAGAATTATTACTCACTCGATGAAAGCTCTGAAATTGTATAGATGGATGGATGTGAGGCATCCAAGTATATATTTGAGGAGGGAAACAATGATCCCAAATCACAAGAAAACGTTGCCTAGACAAGAGGATTTGGAAATAGACCCAAGAAGGTGATTATGATAAGGAAAACCGAAAAGAAAAAGAGAAAGAAAGTGAGAAGAGGGAGAATGAGAAAGTGATGGATAGCGTTGGAAGTAAAAAGAAACACCTGACGTCAAACTCCACTCAGATGATGTACAATGTTGTATAGGATTTAAGTAAATTAAGGATCACTCTGCCCTTTACAGAAGTGGTGAAAATTACCCAACAATGGGAAAACATTTAATATTTTTGGATGATCCGTCCGAAAAAGTAGAAGTTGTTGTTACAAGTACGAAAAAAAGAAACAATCAATCAAATTCCAAGATGAGAGTTAAAGTTCCTTCCTTTTACATTTCAATTTAAAATCATAATGTTTCCCTTCATAATTGTTTAATTGACACTGGTGTGACCAATAATATCATGCCATTGGTGGTCATGGGGGCATTGGTTATGAGCTGTACCAAATATTATGAGACTGGTTAAAGTATATATGCAATTGATTCTAGAAACATTCCATCTTATATATAAATCAAGGAATTCTATGCTTGGATCATGGCGGCCCCCCATATTATTACGATTTTCAATATTATTGTGGTAGACCTTCCTACGAAATATGGAGTTTTCTTGGGAAGAGATTGGTTATCCATTATCGAGGGATACATAAAGAATGATGGAAGTTTTATGATTCTCCTAGGAAAAGAAGGACCAATGATTAAGGTGCCCTGTGAACCCATGAAACCCTTCTCTTTCAAAAAGAAGGATAATGAGTTAATGGAAGATTATATAGACTCGGGATTGAAAACTACGCTATCCTGGACGTAAAACATGGTGAAAAACTAGAGCAAATTCAGGACACAGAGAATCAAAGTGTATGTTTCAAGGTTATTGGAGGATGTCATTTGATGGATCTTGTTGAAGATACGAGAAAGGAGTTGGAATTGTCCTTGTAAGTATAGAGAAGATCATGCATCCACATGCTATCATACTTGAATTTACATATACTGATAATGAGGTAGAATATGAAGCTTGGATTAAGGGGATGATTCTTGCACAAGAAATGAATATAGAACATCTAATTATGACTAGTGACTCTGAATTGGTGATTAATCAGGTCACTCGGAAGTATAAAATAAAGAAGGAAAGGCTCAAGTTATACATCAAAAGAGTTAACAAATTAATGGAATCTTTTAGTTCTTTGAAAAAAAATTTCATTCCAAGGGACAAGAATCAGAAGGAAAATTCATTGGCCTTGGCAGCTTCATTGTCAAACCCAGATGATATACAAACCAAAAATTATTTTCAAATAGAAATAGCATTCTAACCTTCTATACCCGATAACAAGGAATATTTGCAAGTACTTGAGAATGATGAATAGTTGAAAATTTCTTGTTAAATGATGATGAAGATGAAGATTATCACATGACCATTATCCCTAAATATTTTATACAATCTGAATATCGTTTTTCAAAAAATGATCATGCTAAGAAGATCTTGGAGGAAGTTTCACTTTGAAAAGTGCAAGAAACAAGAAAGGTCAATATTGGAACTGACAGCTCCCCAAAATATGTTAATCTAGGAATCAATTGTACCATTGAGGAGGTTGATCAATATGTGTCATTTTTAAAATAATATATTGATGTATTTGCATGGACTTATGATGATTTGAAAGCTTATGATAAAAAAATATTCGAACACATCATTCCTTTGAGACAAGAAAAAAAACCTGTCAAGCAAAAAATAAGGATGATGAACCCCAAGCTCAAACCTTTCGTAAATATTGAATTGGAGAATTTAAAGAAGGACACAATAATATATCCCATTAGACATTCTGATTGGATTTCATATACTGTCAGAGTAAGAAAGAAGACCAAGGAAATATGGATGTGTATAGATTTCAAGGATCTTAACAAATCAAGTGTAAAGGATAACTATCCTTCACCTAACATGGAGTTTATTCTCTAACAAGTCACTGGATAAGAATTAATGTCAATGTTGGATGGTTTTTCTATCTATAATCAAGTATTGGTTTCTAAAGAAGACAGAGTAAAGACAACATTCATAACACCGTGGTTGATGTATACATATGCTAGGATGCCCTTTGGTTTGAAGAATGTTGGAGCCACATTACAGAGGGACATGGATCATGCATTCAGTGGGTTTATAGGAAAATTCATGGAATATTATCAAGATGATTTGATAGTTCATTAAAAAAAAAGGCGCGATCACATCTATCACTTGAGAAAAGTTTTTGGCAGATGCAGATTACATGGTGTCTCTCTAAATCCAAAGAAATGTCTTTTCTCTGTAACTCAAGGAAAACTATTGGGTCATATTGTCTGCAAGAAAGGGATTTATATAGATCCAGAAATAGTTAAATAAATAAATGAACTCAACCCTTCGACATCCAAGAAAGTTTTTCAATCATTTTTTGGTAAGATTAATTTTGTGCGGAGGTTTGTTCCTGACTATGCAAGTATTGTGAAGTCGATTAATTTGTTGTTGAAAAAGAAGTAGAGGTTTGAATGGACATGGGATACTTAAGAACCTTTGAATAATATCAAAGGATCAATCACCATAGCTCCATTCCTCATTAGTATGTATTTCCAAAGGGATTTCATCATCTATTCATTCGCTACAGAAACAATTGTTGCATCTATTCTTACTTAGAAGAATACCAAAGGTGAATAAATCCCAATCAATTTCAAGAGAAAAATTATGCATGACTATGAATTGAGATATTCAGAACTGGAAAATCAAGCTTTGGCCCTTGTAAAATAAATGGCTCAGTTCCAAACATACATATTAAATTCTCATGTCATTTCTTATGTTCCATCCTCTCCAGTAAAGATGTTTCTGAATCAACAATTGAGAGAATGAAAATTGTCTAACTGGCTGGTGAAGATCCAAGAATATGATATGAAGATTAAACCTTTAAAGGATATCAAAGGACAAGGTTTATGTAGGCTCATCATGAAAAATGATTCTATTGATGGAATGATTTCAATTTCAGAAGGAGAACCATCGACTGATTCAGAATGGTGCAGAGACATTGTATTCTACTTGAGATCTAGGAAGTTTCATGTCACCATGAACCCTAATGAATGAAGAACATTGAAGATGAAGGAAAATCAATATGTGTTGATTGCAAATATACTGTTTAGGAGGAATTATGATGGTATACTACTAAGATGTGTTGATGAAAACCAAGACCAAAAACTAATGAGAGAATTCCATGAAGGAATATGTGGTGGGAACTTTGCGCCTACTACAACCCCTCACAAGATAATAAGAGATGGATTTGATCAACCATCAATTTTTATAGAATCATATTCCACAATAAAGAAGTGTGTATCATGCCAACAATTTTTAGGAAAAATGAAGAGATCTGTGATGCCTTTACATCCCATAATTGTAGAACAACAATTCTCTCAATGAGGACTTGATGTCGTCAGGACGATTAATCTGAAGTCAAGCAAGGGACATATGTACATTCTCACTACTACAGATTATTTTATGGAATGTATAGAAGCAGTGGCATTAAAGAGAGAGGACTCTGAAGAGTTAATTAAATTCCTCAAAGAAAATATTATGTCAAGATTTGGTGTCCCAAATAAATTTATTAATGATAATGGTTTGATTTTAATCAGTTCAAAGTTTACAAAATTATCTGGAGAATATGGAATTATTATGGGGAAATCATCAAACTATTATTCATAAGGTAATGGTCTTGTAGAATCCATGAATAAGACACTCATACATATATTCAAGAAAACTATTGAAAAGAACCAAATGAATTGGAATTTGAAGCTGATTAACACGTTGTGGGAAAGAATAACAGCTCCAAAGGATAGCACTGGGATGTCCCCATATACATTGGTTTATGGGAAAGAAGAAAAAATTTGAATTAGCATCGAACTCAAGTCCTTGAATTTTGTGGTTAATACAAAAGATACAGAAGACAATTCACCTATCCAAAGGAGGATCAATCAGTTGTGGACGTTGGAAGAAGAACGAAGCAAAGTCTTGAATCGAACTTCTCAGAGACAGTAAAGTATCAAAATATATTTTGAGTGGAGTGCAACTGTGAGTAATTTTTAGAAGTGAGAATTGGTGTTACTCTGGAACAAGGCCAAGGAGAAACCATCAATGCACACCAAATTCGAAGCGCTCCGGATTGCAACATACATTGTTGAAAAGATCATGAGTTTTAATTCCTATATTCTCCAAGACATGAAGGGTAAAATAATAATGTTTCCTATCAACGAGAAACATTTGAAAGGTTTCTTTGCCTAAAACATTTTCATTTTCCTTGTACATAAATTTATTTTTTCAGTTTGTATATTTTTACTTTTGGCTCCATATCCCAATGGATGGAAGAACCTGGTCATAAAGATTTTGGATTATGAATTATTGACAACCCATAGGGGGTTATCATCCCATAGTTGGATTCAATTGTTGAGTTCAATCCCCACTTTCGAAATTTCCTTCTCATTTTCTATTTTCCCAAATTCTTTTATCCATTTCTTTTCCCTCTTCTATACTTACCTGAATTCCCCTTTTCTTTTCTCCTCTCTATTTTCCCCTTTCTCGCTACTATGCTTCGTTGCTTCTCAAAATAACGGGTTCGCGGCTTAGAGGACTTGTGGGTTCTTACTTCCATCCATACTCTCATATCATGAGTCCGACCAACTGTCATATTATCATATACTTAACCCTTTTTTGCAGTCATAATTTCACGGGTTAAATCTATATATTCCAAGTTCTACGATATCCATTTTGCACCTAAAGATCTGCGATATACATTATGACCACCAAACTTGTCGTAGGTACCAAGATACTAAGTAGTTCATTTCTCTTGTATCCAAGTCTTACCGATCTCTCCCAACACTTAGCTTATTTCCCATCATGCGCAACTGCGGGTTCCGAAGTTGGCAGGTTCACAAAAGTTCCCAAATCATGATTTCTCTCATTCGTCCCTACCACCTTCGTGATTTTACCAATACGCATTTAGTATGGTTTAATGGTAATAACTCATCATGAAAGTTTCATAAATATTGTCATTAATAAACAAAGGGCTCGAGGATATTTCTCATTAAACTGCATTAAAGCATGATTTGTCAAAGATTATATTATCTCTCTCAAGCGCTCATTTCAAATATTATCTGGATTAAAAGAACACTCTCATCAACTGATGGAAAAACAACTCAATAATAGTCCTACAGAGACACTCTGAGTATTTTTGGACATGAGGACCATAAATTTTAGTGGTCCAGAGCGTATTCTTATCATTCATCCCCTTCTTCTCAGAAGGAAGTGATATGGACTTCTAAAATTTCTCCTGCAGGGTTTGTCCCTAAGGTTTTCGACTGTAAGGAACTGGTTGCATGGTGCATTGAGAAATACATACCAAGTCAGAATATTATTCAACTTCAAGACGATTATGTCATTTCTCTTTCACCTCAAGTGTTTCGTAAGATTTTGAAGCTCCCTAATCCAACACTCGCTTTCAAAGGATAGGATTGTAGGGATTTCCTGAAAAAACATGAAAACGTCTTGGACCTCTTCCATGAGTTATTGGAAGATCCCACCACTGACCCATAAGACATTACCAGGTTGTAGGTTGACTCATTCAAAAACCCCTTTCGATAAATTTCTTGGTTGTTCGTGTTGATTAATTGGGTTGGTTGTCATTGATGTCAACCATTGAAGAAATTCTAGTAGCGAATTCTGGTAGCACAAAGGTTTGGGTAATGGACCCAAGTTTGTTTGATGTATAATGGTATGATTTTTGATATATTTGCAAGTAAGAATATTCTATATGGATAGTACATGTCATGCCATTTTTGGTTTTATGTTTAATGTCACATATCTCCTCACGGTTTTAGAGTTATGGCCTTACAAATTTGGAGGACCCTCATATATTGGCTTGAAGCCCCAAAAGGTCAAAGAAGTCAAAGTTATTGCAAATAAGAAATTATTTAAATAATAAAGTGAAGTGACAAATTCAAAAAGTATTATTTAAATAATAAAGTGAAGTGACAAAGTCAAAGAGGATTATTTAAATAATAAAGGGAAGTGAAAAAGTCAAAGAGGATTATTTAAATAATAAAGTGAGGTGACAAAGTCAAAGAGGATTATTTTAAATAATAAAGTAAAGTGACAAAGTCAAGGAGGATTATTTAAATAATAAAGTAAATGGAGAACTTTCTAATTATGGAAAGTGGTTAGAAGTGGGTTAACCCTAAAATAAGGAAATTAGTTTAAGATGGTTAAAAGATAACCCCTTGAGGAAGCTACATGAAAGTATAAATAAGAGGCAAGGCTCTCTCATTTCAATCACACTTGAGCATATTGAATATCTACAGGTGATTGAGGCAACTAAAGGATATCTAAGTCGAATTTCAGAGGGAAGGTGAATTAAAGAAGACCAACATTCAAGGGAGGATAAATTCTTTTGATGATGCTTTCTAAGATCCTTAAAACAAATATTTTGTGCAGGGCACGCTCTAAAAGTTCTCTCTCTAAAATAAGTTAGAATTCAACAAGATATCCCATTTTCTCTATAACTCCTTTTCTGAGAGGTTCCAAGTAGTGACTCCTAGAGGAATCGCATAAAACACACTGAAGAACATTGTGTAATATTTTCAGATCTTTATTCATTACAAGTACATAGTTATGATTATTTCAAGTTAGGTTTGTTGACTAATCCAAAAATAGTCATGTGAGACTAAAGTAAAGTTTGATGAAAATGCTAGTCTTGTGTTGCTAAAGTTAAGGAAGGTTTGCAGATTGAGGTACATGTTGGTGCATTGTTGATGCACTTGCTTATGACACAAGTTGATTACAGGTTGTTTGGTACATATTGGTGCATGGTCGATGCACTTGTTTATGGTATAGGCTGATTACAGGTTGAGGTAAAGGTTGATGCATGGTTGATACATGGTTCACGTTATTGGCGCAGATTCTTTGGTGTAGGTTTATTGGTATAGGTTTACAACAGTATATCTCACAGTGATAGTGTGACAGTGGTTCCATCATTCTACTTATACGTCAGGGTTGTTGGACAAGGCAAGGACATGTGGTTGTAGCCACCTTTCGTTTGTAGCCAGAGAACATAGGGGGTTGTATCCTCCTTCTAGTTGTAGCCAAATAATTGGGGAGTTGGAGCTTCCCTCGTGTTGTAGCCTGAGAAACTAGGGGGTTGGACCCTCCTTCCATTTGTAGCTGGAAAACAAAGGAATATGGTGCTTTCCATGAATGTAATTCTTCAATACATATAAGAAAAAACATTCAGTGGTTTTCTCCCACTTTGGGTTTCCATGTAAAAACACTGGTGTATTGTGTATGTGTATGATTGTTCATTTTTTCATTGTTTATTTACTCTGCAAATATTGGATGATAATGCTACATTGATATAACACTTGCATTATATGTTTAAAAAAGATTATATTGGTCTATTACTGATTCACCCCCCCGCCCCCCAGTAATCCAACAATTGGTATCATAGAAGGTTCCTTCAGAAATCAGTTTAACCACTGAAAGGTAGATCATGGAGAGAAACAACATGTATAAATATGGAATACCATAGCTTGATGGACATAAGTATGCATTTTGGAGCATAAGGATGAAGACATATATACAGGCACATGGATTTGAAATTTGGTAATCAATTGTAGATGGATACACATCACCAACAATTTGACCGACAAATGACAAAGCAGTGAAACTCAGTCTGAATAATTCCAAAGACACAAATGCACTTTTGAATTGTCTTGGAGAATTGGTATTCACCAAAGTTGCACATTGTAAATCTACTAAAGAGTTTCGGGACAAACTTTGAAATATTTATGAAGGATATTCAAAAGTCAAAGCAACAAAGCTTCAAACTTACAGAGGTCAGTTTGAACAACTAAAGATGAAGGAAGATGAGAATATTGCAGCTTACTTTTTACAAGTCGATGAAAAAGTAAATGCAATCTTGGGATTGGGAGAAGAAATCAAAGAATCTGTAATTGTTCAAAATTTACTAAGATCTCTTCCTATGAGATTTGACCCTAAGATATTATCATTAGAAGAAAGATAAGATCTAAACTCAATAAGAATGGACATACCACATGGAATCTGAACTGAACAAGAAAATCCAAGTATAAAAGAAGCAGCCTTCAAAGCATCCAAAAGGTCAAAGAAAAAGGTAAATCAAAAAGAAAAAGAACATAGAAACAACAGTGACATCTCAGAAGATGATGAAGAAGAGGCCAACTTTGATAGAAGATTGAACAAGGGAACCAACGACATGTATAGAGGTAAGCCTCCTTTGATTTGTTTTAATTGTGATGGTATTGGTCATTTTTCTAACAAATGTACTCATAATAAAAAGATAAATTATGAAAGCTACTCAAAGTTTTCAAGAAAATCTTATGCACCAAGGAAGACATCTCATCATCAGATGAAGATGAAGTCAGCGACAGTGAGACATAAATAGTTCTATTCATGGAAGTAGAAGAATCCTATAAAGAAGAATCTGAAGAAGAATATGAAGAGCCAGAAGTTGACTACCGAGAAGAATTGTGATGTGCCATAGAAGTTATTAGAAGAGAAAAGAAGAAAAACAAGAAACTACAAGAAGAACTAGACAAGAAAGAAGACACTTAGGAACTAGAACAAATGATATCAAATTTGAAGGTTCAAACTGAAGAATATAAAAGAATTGAAGAAGCACTCAAAGAACAACTAGAAGGAAGAGACGGGATCATTGGAAATTTGGAAGAAAAAAATTTTACATTAAGAAAGGATCTTCAAAAGAAAAATATGCAGAACAACTCAAAAATTTTGAATGACATTATCAACAGTCAAAAACCTCATCATGACAATTTCGTACATGGATACAACTAGACAAAAAATGGATCAAGCTCCAAAGAAAAAAATAAGAAACATATCCAAAAAACTATGTAGAAACAATCAAAGGAGATAAGAAGGTCTACAAAGAAAATTACAAGGACACTCCTCCAAGAAGATTCAGATTTCAGATTCAACGAATGACAAAAACAGATAGGTCTCAGAAAGAAGAAGGATTCATAAGAGTACCTCCTTTAAGAAGATCTTCAACTCCTAGGTATCAAAATATATTTTTTGGTTTATGTTATGCATGTAATAATTTTGGACATAAAGTTGTGAATTGAAGAGATAACAACAGGAACATAAACAACTTTGAAAGTCATACACAAAAGGGTTATCCAAGAAGTCCTAGTGAAACACAGAGAAGAAGTTACAATAGGTTTGAATCTTTGAGCATTGAAGTGGAATTCTACATATGTAACAACTTTGGTCATATGGACAAAGATTGCAGAATGACAATCCCTCGTAGAGAACCACAACAGAACAACAACAGTCACAGATAGGAACCTTAGAAAAGGACATGGATAAGAATAAAGAATCAATATATGAATGAAGAATGCACACTCGCTCTACAATATAAGAAGAAGAAAAGTGGTTGGTATGTTGACAGTGGCTATTCAAAACACATGATAGGTGATAGAGACAAGTTTATTACATTAATAAATGAAAGAGATGGATCAGTCTCCTTCGGAAATGATTATTCAGCTAAAATCATTGGAAAAGGCACAGTCAGAATTTGGAACAAGAATACCAAGGCATAATATGTTCTACTAGTATAATATATGAAACATTATATTCTAAGTGTGATTCAAATGTGTGGCTAAGGTCATAATGTTACTTTCAATTCACAAAAGTGTGAGATAAGATAAGAAGGCTTAGGAAAATTTATTGCAATAGCTGTGATAACTTGAAGAAATATATATGTATTAAGTGAAATTGGAAATGAAAAGTGTTGCCTAGGAAAGGAAGATGAAAGTTGGATATGGAACAAAAGAATGTGTCACATACATTTTGATAAACTTGTCAAATTCAGAAAAATGGAAGCAGTTAGAGAAATTCCCCAGATCACGAAACCAACCAACACTTTATGCAAGCATTTTCAACAAGGAAAGAAAACAAAGACCGGGTTTAAATCAAAAGAATATTCAACGACAAGAACACTAGAAATTGTGCATACTAATCTAGTTGGACCAACTACAACAGGGTTTACAAGGTGAGAAATACTTTATGTTATTAGTTGATGATTATACAAGAATGACTACAATTTGCTTTCTCAGGAAAAATTCAAAAGATTTTGAAAACTTCAAGGTCTACAAGGAAATGGTTGAAAATAAAATGGATTCAAAAATCAAATGCTTGGGATATAATAATGGAGGAGATTTCACTTCAAAGGAATTTATGGACTACTACAACAATCATGGAGTAAAAAGGAAATTCTTTGTTGCTAGGACAACTCAACGTAATGGAGTTGTTGAAAGAAAGAATAGGACAATACAGGAAATGGCTTGAACAATGATAATGGATTCCAAATTGACAGATATCTTTTGGAAACAGGCAGTGCATACAACAATTCACATTCAAAATAGATTAATTCTTAGAAATGACACTGACAAAACTCCCTACGGGCTATGAAAAGGAAGACCGGAAAATGTGAAGCACTTTACAGTTTTAGGAAGCAAATGCTACATCAAAAGAGAATATGGAAAAATGGGAAATTTTGAATCTCATGTGGACACAGGATTACTTGTTGGTTACTCAAGTACAAGGAAATCATACAAGTGTTACAACCTGATATTGAAAAAAGTTGTGGAAAGAATCAACATAACAATTGATGAAACAGGTAGACAAGAATTAAAGGAAAAAGAAAATGAATCAATGGAATAACTTTACAAAGAAGAAGCAGAAGAAGAAAAAGACGTAGAAGGGGAAGATGAAGAGGATCAAATAGAAGCAGAAAATCAAGTTCAGCAAGTGCCTCCAAAGAAAACTACCAGATGAGTACATAAGAATCATCCTTTAGATCAAATTATCGGAAACAAAGATGCATGAGTTGATACTAGAAGAAGAATCTGTTCACCAGAACAAATGCACCTAGCATTCTCATCTACAATTGAATTATCCTTTTTTGAAGAGGCCAGCAAGGATGAATTTTGGAATAAGTCCATGGATGAAGAATTGGATCAAATAGAGAAAAATGACACTTGGGAATTGGTTCCAAGACCAAAGGATAAGAATGTGATCGACACAAAGTGGGTATACATGAATAAGTTGAATGAAGATGGACAACTTACACAAAACAAATCTAGATTGGTATGTAAAGGATATGAATAGGTTGAAGGAATCGACTTTGATGAGAGATTTTCCCCAGTTTTGAGAATGGAATAAATATGAATGATTTTAGCTTATGCATGCTCTAAAAATATTAAAGTGTATCAGATGGGCGTAAAATCATCTTTTCTCAATGGGGAACTTGAAGAAGAAGTCTACATTGAACAACCAGAAGGATTTCAATTGTCAAAGAACCCAGATTATGTGTGTAAATTAAGGAAGACCTTGTATGGTCTAAAACAATCTCCTAGAGCATGGTACTCTAGACTAGATAAATATCTACAACCGTCAGGGTTCAAAAAAGGAAGTGAATAGAACAACCTCTACATCAAGGTAACTCAAGATAGTATTTTATTGATTGAAGTTTATGTTGATGATATTATTTTTGGAAGTACTGATGATAGTTTAAGACAGAAATTTGCAAAGGACATGCAAAATGAATTTGAAATGTCATTACTTGGAGAACTATCCTTCTTTCTTGGTCTTTAGATACGTCAAATCAACCAAGGAATTTTTATTTCTCAAACCAAGTATATTAGAGAAATGCTAAAGAGGTTCATAATGGAAGATTGCAAACCAATTATCACTCCCATCCAAACTAGTTGCAAGTTGAGCAAAGATGATGATTCAAAGTCTACAGATCAAAGGAAATATAGGTCAATGATTAGTATCCAACTATATTTGACAACATCCAGACTAGATGTAATGCAAGTAGTTGGATAGGTGGAATGATTTCAAGCAGCACCAAAGGAATCACAAGTATTAGCAGTGAAGAGGATTTTCAAATATCTCAAACGAACATAAGAGTTTGGATTATGGTAGCCAAAAGGAAAGGATCTATCACTTATTGCCTACACAGATGCAGGTTGGGAAGGTTGTATTAATGACTAATGAAGCAACAGTGGAGCAATGTTCTACTTGGGTGAGTGTTTGGTATCATGGTTAAGCAATAAAAAATCATTAGTATCATTATTTGCAGTCGAGGCAGAGTATATTGTAGCAACAACATGTTGTACAAAGGTTCTATGGATGAAACAAAATTTGATACATATACAGGTTGAGTATGATGAGCCCATTCCAATCTATTGTGATAATACAAGCGCCATCAATATCTCAAAGAACTTGGTGATGCACTCCAAGACAAGGCACATTCCAATAAAGTATCACTTTCTACGGGAACGGGTTGCAGAAAAGAACATCAGAGTTGAATATGTGTGTTAAAGGAAAATCTCCCTGCGGACAGGTAGATCTCCTCAAAGAGATAGACTCTTAACTATAAGACAGAAAGTGCTTATCATGGTCACTGACTTCCTTTTAGATCTAGGTGGACTAGTGTGTGATAAGTAAGGAGAAGAGAAATACCTTTAATCGATGTTTGTCCTTGCACGACTTGAGTTGAGCTCCAATATTTCACTCCTCGATGGATCATGTAGACATACAAAGTATGACCACTTCCTACTCTATCAAGATTAGTTCGAAATAGATCTATCTACTAAAGAGACAAATTCATGTGAGATTGAACATGAATTAGAAAGAAACCAAGAAAATTATATTAATGAGGACAAAAAATTACTTACAGTCGTAGATGGATTGCAGTAGTTTCATCAAGTCCTCCTTGTCTAACCCTTGCTCAAAAGATCCACGATATGAATGACGATAGCTTCACCAATTTCTCCCTATGAGATCATAGGTCTCTTGCTTCCAAATCATATATGTTCCAACACCACTTATAAGATCACAAGTTTGGTGTGATTCTCCCTTTCCATCCCCCTTTCACCATGAGAAAGATTGCTTATATAGTCTTGGAGAGGCTCAACAACTTGAGATATCTTTGGGGTGAGTTGAGAATTTTCCTCCTTCAGTTAGGGATCTGCCCTAAGATCATGGCTTGATTGAGGATTCAAATCCAAATTCCTTCTAAGAGTGAAAAGATCCTTCCCCCATTCTTCTCAACAGATCAACTATTGCCCAGAATAGGTAGTCCTCCCTCAAAAGGGCACTCAGAGTGTTATAACACTCCCTAGTAATGTATAGGGGAGCGCCAACACTCCTGAGGGTAGGAGAACTCCTGCAAAAGGGAAAATGAGTGTTATGACACTCCCCTAATAGCTTATAGGGGGCAAAAACACTCCTGAGAGAGGTATAAGGGAGTGCTCCCCTCCAAAAACTCAGTTTTTTGGGTGCTTTCATATGGCAAGAGGTTCATAAGCCTTTTGACTCATTTCTCTTCTTCCAAATACAATGTTTGAGGTGTTTCAAGTGTCCTTCTCTTGTCGTTATAGGCATGACATAGGCATCATGGAATTATTCTTTCTTTGACACTTGCGACACTTGTGAGCAAAATGAGACACTTGCAACACTTATAATGACGACACTTGCGACACTATCGAAGTGAGTAATTTCGATGTGTAACAGATTTCCCCCCAAAGTATGAAGTTAGAAGATGTGAAATGATAACTGAAATGATTTGTAGACTTTCAAGCAAGGCTATAGACACAGAGAACCTAACAGAAGCTGCACACAAACATCCAACAAATATTATGACATGTTTCAAACCCAAGGCAGGCATACCTATGCTTGGGTGATAAAGACTTACAAGATATGGCCGCCATAAAATACACCGCGGATCCATAATTGTATTGATAAAAAGGTATAGCCACTTAAAATGCACTGTGGATCTATACTCTTGTAACATCCCACTCTGGCGCACTGAGACCACTTATTATTTGAGGACACTTTCTCGCAAGTGATCTAGACCCTTTTTGACATTAGACATATTATACTTGATTATGATGTGATTGACAGATGACATGATGTGTTACCATTTGATTAGACGGGTGCTATTGACTCAGTTTGATTGAGTGTGTAGGGTTTTTGACCTTGATGATGCAGAGGCATCGGTAGAACCCCCCTTGGACTCCGGACTGAGTCAGGGAGTGTGCTTTTGGGTTGATATATTTATTATGATGTTTCATTTGATTGATGATTTGATGTTGACATTTCTGACATGAGTATTGGTGATGCAGGCTGACGATAGCTTGCCGACTTGACTCACATATGGAGAAAAGGGGCCACACATGATTGCAGAGAGGTTGAGGGAGAGGGGTGGACAACAGCCCTGCCACCGCCTACTAGCACTCCCGCCGTGGCTCGAACTGTAGGTTAACGATTACCTAGTTCGAGAGGACCCACGATGCCGTGAGGGCTGACTGCGACAGTCGC
>ML779992.1:383634-428531 GCA_009831015.1 Picea engelmannii
GTTTTATTGCATGGGTAATGTTAATGTAGTTTTATAGTATTGGAAATATTAATGTAGTTTTAATGCATTGGTAATGTTAATGTAGTATTATAGTAGTGGAATGTTAATGTAGTTTCCTTGCATATGTTAATGTAGTTTTAAAGTAGTGGAAATATTAATGTAGTCTTATTGCATGGCAAATGGTAATGTAGTTAAGTGCATTGGTAATGTACAAGATGTAAGGTGACATTAGGTAATTGCAATGTCACTATAATGTAAGGTCTTGGCAAATTGTTGATGAAACATGTAATTGTAATATTCTTGCCTTTGAAAAAAAATGCTAGGTAGCCTTGATCATGTAGGATTGTAAGGTCGTTGTTATTATTGACAATGTTGAGGTAGTATAATGTAATGGTGAGGTTAAATCATTGCAAGGACTTTTATTCTTTTACACTATCTATGCCAAGGGTGCTACCCTTAAAATAAGGATGATGACTTAATTAGATTTACCTTATGCTAAAGTACTCATGGTTTAGTAAATTAAATGGAGTAATTGGCGAGTAATCAATCGCTGTGGGGTCATAGACATTCCTTGTCTTTAATACCGGTGGTCGTTGTCTGAAACCTTGGTCTGGTGCCTTCCATAGAAGACGTGGTTGCTCCTTGTCTTTGGTCGTGTGGGGTTGTAGTTTTTTTTCGTGTTTGGTCTGCTTGTGTCGGGCAGGACATATAATCTTCCTTGTAGCCTCAGTACATAAGTCTGTGGGGTGACTTTCCGTGTAAGGAATTCAGTGCCGTATCAAGAGTCTCGGGCCCTTTAAAGGCAAGGTTTCCACTCTTGCGACACACCTGACAGAGATTACTAGTTTCTGCCTGAGAAGACGGCCAGGAGCCTATCTGACCTTCTCTCTCTCCGGAGCAGAGAACTAAGATTAAACGCCCTGCCTTCCTGTGCAGAAATAGTAAAATCTATTGTTATGGATTCCTCCTTATGTCTTGATCGTTAATGCTTGCCGCGCATCCTTGTCGTCTTTTTGTGTTCATCATGGTTGCGTCTTATTCGTCGTTGGCTGGCGACGCAGAGTCATACGCGTTGATTGTTTCCTTACACGCGGGCACGCACTTTTAAAACAAAAGAAAAATAAATATTGTTACTAGAGTTGGGTCGTCGTAACGAGGGGGTCGTTACAACTCTTATGACATGAACTAATCATAGCCACGAAGAATACACAGTGGATCTATGAGATGACAAGACATAGCCATGACCAATACAAAGTTGATCTATGTGATAGTATATGTGTGATTATTCAAAAGAAACTCCATCGCAACTTGGGAAAAGTACATATCAAAGTGATCACTCAACCCAGGGTCTTCTTACCGATCCCGATGTAGTACGAATCTAACCATGTGAATTGATGTCCTGATGTTGAACATGGCAGAAACCACTTGATTATCGGTCAATGATGTAAACTGTTAACAAGCACGAGGGAAATCACCATTAATGTCAATGATTCCCAAGGTACTCTTGTACATTCCAACGAATGTGAATGGATGAGCTGAAGTCAAGCATCCATGGAATCATCCAATCAGAGGTCAATGATGTAAACCCATTGTCAAATGTGAGGAGGCCTTCCATTAAGGATTGCAGGTCCCAAAGTACTAATTGGTTTCTAAGTCTAGTTTCTAGATAATGTGTTGAAGTCGACAGGAATAGACCCGTCGAAGGAGGGCCTTGATGTATCCCTCATCAATGACACGAAACAGACACATAGATGTAATTGGTAGATCAAATGAACATGGAATGACACAGGTATTGAGACAAGATATTTGTGATGGATGACTCTTGAGGCAGATACCTCCCTTGAACACTGAGACACAACAACAGAAACATGACATGGACCAAAGCACAATGATGCAATGAATACTGTGACTTTCGTTGGGTGACCCAAAGGAGTAAAAAAAACTCAGAGGATTGATTTAGTGCAGAGTTTCAGTGGATTAAGATGTGTGCAAAGACAAAGTGTCATGTTCAAGGGTGACTCTAAGAGTTACTTGGTAATGTTCTCAAAAAAATGCTTGGCTTGCTTCTTTCAATTTTTTCCCCCATCCAGATAGACGAGTACCTCTTTTTAATTTAACGAGCTCGAGGAGGATAAAACATGCTCGATAAAACTCACCTTTGGTAAGTTCCTCTACCTTTATTTAATGAAATAGAAGAAGTAAGGGTTTGATCCCATATGGGCATGTCGATGTTTTGTTTAGTGAGTCCAAAGACAGAAAATTCGAAGGTTTTTCATGATTATAGAGTCTAGAAAAACACTTAAAAGAGAACTCTCTCAGTTCCTTTTTCGTAAAGTAGTCCAAGGAGATCGAAAAAGAGATAAACTATCACTCAACAGATGTTTTCTTCAAATACTTTAACGAGCGTGAAGAGAAGAAGGTCGCTCAGTAATCTTTTCATGTTTAGAGAGTCTAAAAAGAACTTAAAGATGACTCCAATGTTGTACTTTTTCATAATGTTAGTCTCGCAAGGCCGAAAAAGAGATAAATTATCACTCGAAAGATGCCCTTTCAAACCTTTTAATGAGTGGAAAAGGAAGCAAGATCACTCGGCAATATTTTCATGTTTAGAGAGTCTGAAAAGAGCTTAAAGGAGACTCTAGGGGGTTCCTTTTTTGTGTATCCATACAGGTCCGAAAAAGAGATAAAAGTCTACCCAGATGCATTCTCATGTATTTACGAGCACGATAAAGAACAAAGACTAAGCTCGGTATGCCCCCAGCTTGACAGCTAGTGGCTTAACTCCAAAAAGATCATCAAAGGCTAGAGACATGCCCTCCAAGCTTCGATTCATTCACCGAAGGAGAAGGGTGGATGAAAAGAAGGTTCAAGAGAGGTGAATATTTCAATTTTTAACGATCTTGACATAGGAAAAGAACGATGCTCAGGACCTTTGTTTCATTTTTTAATGAGCTTTCCACATATAAGAGAAACTATGCTCGTGGTTTCGTCTGGATCATGGCTTCCAAGAGGATAATGCTCTGGAAGGGTACCATGTCAATGGATAAAACGTGGTCATGGCCTTCAGGAGATCTTCGTTGGATGGAAGATAACAACTCAAGAAGGAGCACATGTTGAGGGTCGCGATAGGAGTAAGGAGATCAAGCTCCAATAATCCTACCGAAGAAATCACCATGTCCACTACCGGATCCAAATCGTCGGAAGTTGAAATCATGGGAGACGATAGAAAATCAACATCAGGAGGGGAGATAGACTATATATCTTCTCAAATTTCTTCACGAGGGGGAAGAAAAGAGTATCGGTGATGGTTATGATCCCGAGGTAACTTGTCAATACGAAGGATTTCAGGAAGAGATTCATCAAAAAGAAAAATTGGGGAAATGTAGTCGATTGCAGACAACAAGGAACTCAACTGTGATTGCATCGAGGAAACTTTAGACACCAATAGATTGTGGTCATTCGACGAGGGAGAAGTGGATGGGATAGAAATGTATGATGTTTTGGATGGACTAAGTGGCATGGTGTCACTTAGTGCATCGAATCCCAATGGACGAGGTACAATCCAAGGGTCAGATGATTCCAAAGATTGATAAGCTATGGTCGAAATCATATCGATGGTGACAATATGATGTGTAGTCAGTGGAAGTGGTGTAGGGAAGGTACCCATGAGGATATAATATTTCAGTAAGCCAACACCAACTCTTTCATATGTGATCTTCTGGTCTCCCAAGAAAGGAATATTGTTGGTAGCAGGAACGCAAGCATCGAACGTGCAGAAATCCAACTGATCAAGAGTGACAATTTTTCCCTGGTGAGGAAATTGTACACATTGAAAGACCGACAAGGAAATGACATTCATAGCATAAAACCAACTTCTTCCAAGTAACAGGTTGTAATCGAGGGGAGCATCAACCACCTCGACATCAACAGTAACAATTTTTCCACCCAATTGGATGGGCAGGGACTGTTAAAGCCCATGGGGATGAAAACCTCGCCCATAAAAAATGTGTAACATTGTTGGGGATTTGTTGAGTGCTGGTGATTTTAAACCTTTCCAACATGCTAAAGACATGACACAAGTTGAGGCTCCCTCATCTAGAATAGTTCGATCGATTTGTTGATTGTGAACAACAACATCAACTTGGAAAGCAAGTTGGTGGGAGAGTCGAGACGCATAATTATCCAGGTTAAACATGATTTGATTGGATGAATCAGGATCAACAGCACCAAGAGTAGTCAAGAGTGTTCTATGTTGACTGGGACAATGCTGTAGAACTTCTAACGCAGACATAGCACACATTGCTTGAGCCAAATCTTCAACAATGTTGTAGTTTTGGACAGCACGTGAACTAGGATTAAAGGTAGCCTTGCAGATAGTGCTCTTAGGAGGGTGTAAGATAGAGTCGAACGTGGGTTTCTCAATATGAAGTGGTCCATACGGAGGATTAACCGATGGAAGACTGACGGAGGACGATGATGGATCTGGTAAAGTATCGACACCGTTAGTGTATTTTCCTTTTTCAGGGTTACCTGGTGTGTCGTATGTCTTAGAGAGAGTGGTCAAATTGATCGCATTAAACATATAAATATGTTCACTCAACGAGGCCTTATCATTAGGATCTCTAGAACTGCCCCCAGGAGAGGGGGTTTGAGCAACCATGGATGGCTGCTATGGAAAAGGTTGAGTAAGCACAGCAGGTTGTGACTTCCCTTGGAAAATTTTGGCCACTTCATTATGAAGTGGACAATATCGAGTGTAGTGATCGTCACCACAAATGATACATGGGAATTTCAGTTTCCATTGTGGTTTCTTTTCGATAGCAGGTGTTTGATTTTTAGGTTGTTCATTATTATTTTTTGATTTATTTTTTGTCTTCTTCTTACCTATGGATTGTTGTGAAGGGGAATATTAAAATGCATTCACCTTAGAGATCTGATTTTGGGGGGAGGTAGAGGAGGGTGTAGTCGATTTGTAAAAATATTGAGTTTTGACGGAACCGATAATACCATTCGCATGAGATGAGGATGATGGCTTAGAAGGATCGGTATTAGCTCGAGCAACCTTCAAAAGAAAATCATACAAAGTACCAGATTGGGAATAAACCAAGTCTAAGTACTGAACCCGAGCAATGGCTTGTTCCTCTATGACCGCACCACCCATAGAGACATCATGAGCGATTGGGGGTAGCAGTGATTTAGTAAACCATTCTTCCAAGAGCATGTCAGGAATGACTATCTTGATCATCCTTTTTCATCGCCTCCACTCATATATATGGTCAGAGATATGTACAGAGTTAGTTTGACGAAGGGAGGTCAAGAGTTCGTTACCTGTCTCGTAGAGAATAGGAAGTTGAAAGTGCGTGAGGAAAGACATGGCAAGGGAATTGAAATCATGAAAAGTAGCACGTGGTATTTCAATATACCACTTTGTTGCTGAACCGGTAAGTGTTCGCTGGAAAAGGCGCAAACGTATAGAATCATCCATGAGGGAGTTTGATGAACACCACAAATGGAAATTCATCACATGGTTGTTTGGATCTTCGCCAGGGTTTCCGTCAAATTTTGAAATATCATAAGGAAGTTTAGCTGGAATGAATGGCCAAACTAGTGAATGAGAAATAGGATCATTAGTTAACTAGGACATGTTTGGGAGATCTAGAGTCACAAGGAAAGGTAGTTGCCGGTTAATGTGTGAATGATACTGGTGTGGCATAGGAACACCAGTAGGACCATAGACTGGGTTAGGTGGATAGTTGTAACCAGTAGGTCCTCCTACATACGGTTGTTTCTGTCCAGGATAAGAAGGATTCGATGGTGTATGAGAAGCATTGGCATAACCCAGTGGGTTCTGAACATTATAGGACGGGTGATTTATTGGCCCGTGAGGAGGATAAACATTTTTCCCTTGAGAATGGTAAGGAGTATATCCCGGAGGCAGATACACATGAGGCCCATGAGGAGGATAAGACTGTGGTCCCAGAGAACTCCAGGTGGTGTTTTGGATGCCACCCGGATAAGATTGCCCGTAAGATGTTCCAGAAGGGATAAGATTGGATACTCCTCCTAGTGGGTTATTATACAGGTGCCCCCCAATGTGGGGTTGGGTAAAAGTGCCTCCTGAAGATACTCCCTAGGATTTTGAAGGGTTTCCAATAAACGAGGGTTTCCCCCTTTCCAGCGGTAGATGTATGACCAGAGTTTGACTGGAAAATGAAGGTTTCCCTCCAAGAGGAGCATGAAAAGGGGATTGTCCCCCGAGAGGGGTAGGCCCACCATGGAAAGGTAGTCTTCCAAGAGGAAATGGTTCATTGGATGGTGGTTTACCTCCAACTGGTTGTGTTTGGCCAGCAGGGGTCTGCATTCTCGGGTGAGAAGATGTCCCAGCAGAATTGTGTGGAACATGCGGAGCTGTAGAGTAAAAACTTGTAGAAATAGGGGTAGAGATTGAAGTGATTTGGGGATGAGTAGAGGTGATGAGTCCAGCATTAGCATGGAATTGTGTTGGCATGGCAGTAGAGTGAATAACTTGATCGACTGGGTGATTCATGGTTTGACCAGATGGTCCTATTTCACTAGGAGGGTCATGAGAATGAAAGGGTTGTCGAATAGATTTGAAATGTTCATAGAGATAGCGTCCCAATGAAGTCCTCCATACAGAATGAGAAAGTGTGGGATTGGTTTCTACTGCGGTGCTAGGACAAACAGGAGTCCTATACTCGTCACCAAAGATTGGTTCCGTGGATCCCATATATGTTTCGGTAAAGATCATCTCCGGTATTTGTGGGAATTCTTTGTCTATGACGTTCCCAAGGGATTCTAAACGAACCAAAAGTGGTTCAAGAGGAGTTACCAACACAGGTGTTGTGGCATTTTCAACCCTGACCAAAGAATCTTCTAAGTTATCTAACGGAGGAGCAATAACACTTCTAGCGTCAGATTGATTTTCAACCTCTCTACGGTAATTGTCTTCTGGAGGGTTAGGAGGTAAGGGTTGATATCCTTCCGGAGGAAGCCCTTGCATCCTACGTGATCATCGAAGACCTTTATCGTCTACGGGATCAATTGTGGAGAATAACAGAACACACTAAAAATGTAGGGCCAACTAACAAAAAGAAACAACATGTGCTAATAAAATATAGGAATCAACCAAGCAGACAAAACTTCGCTCGATGACCGTACTAGTTGGTGATGAAATCCAACGTCACGTGATCAAGTCGAGAAGGGGCTGGGATATGGTGGAACAATTACAATGGCAACCTGCTTAACGGACTTTCACCTTGGTGCAAGCTTCCATGCAGTAATTGTGGATTTACCCTCCAAGGAGCCCGAGTGAGTTTGACCAATGTATGTTCCAGGTACAGTGAGACTTCCCTTCACCGTCACCTTGTGTAAGTACCTAAAAATTATGGCAAGTAAAGAAACCAATTTGCAGTGAGTCCCTGGGTGGGTACAGTCAACACACTGATATGAAACGTACAGGCAGGATAACAAGTCTGAAATCAACCTGAAAGGCTCCCACACATAATCATGGGTATACCTTCTAGTGATCCCCAATATACAATCCGACCACTACAAACAGTTGAACCATGGAGGGATAATCTCCATAATTCACCCGAATGTGACCTTGTGCGTAACCCCTGTGTGAGAGGGGGATCCCAGAAAATCAATACGACAATTGGATTTGAATCTCCCTAACTCGGGATGCTAATGTTTGTTTTGAAAACTTTGGAGAGTTGTACTCACAGCCTAATCCAAAGTGCTAACCCTAGTCTATTGTTGGTGGAAGATCCTAAAAACAAAAATGTTCTAGATAGTTTTGAATTAGAGTTCATTTTATAGCTATTCTTTACTCAAAGGGTGCACGAAAGTGGAACTAATGGAATGATGACTCAATGCCCAAAAAGATGCATAGAATATGATAAGAAATCGTTTCATTTCAATGAACGCCTATTTAAGGGAAAGAGAAGGAGTCGTTTTCACTTTCAAACACTAATATGAAACATCTTCAATCAATTGGTTCTCAATCGAATCCAATGCAAGGCTAAAACATTTTCAAAAACGCCTTCTAATATGCAAATCAAGAACTAAAATGTATATTTGTTGTTTGTACGCAAATGATGAATAATTCAATGCAAAAAAAAAAAACTTCTCCTACCAACTGTCCTTTTAGATAAAGGAGATTCAGACAAGTATGATCATATTTCGCACACATGACACACACCCTCTTGCTATGATTGAAACCAGAAGCAAACAGAAGACAAAATATAACAAATAAAAATCAAACAATTCACACAAAAAGAGATGCTGAAGAACAATGGCCTCAAAAAACCAAACAAGATGATTCACAGATTTCTGATGCCCTTCACCAGACTTCTCGCTCAGTCGGATAGGAGAGAAGAAAACAATGGATTGATTTCAAGCTCTCAACAACAAAAAACTCAAAAATAATGAAGAAGGCCACCAACTCTAAACATCAAAGTGCTTATTTCTCAGAAGGAGGGATGTCAAAGTTCAATGGAAAGAAGCATTAAATCATAAATGATCTCAGCAAGTGAAAAAACAGGGTCTGGACCTCAAAAATATGCAATTTTGAAAATATTTTGTGCAAAAAGGGGTTGGTTCTCTGGTGTAATGGACACCAGGTAATTATAACACTCTGTCTGAGGCTTCCAGGGAGTGCTTTCTCTCTACTAACATGGGCACAGGGGCGCTAGTCCAAAATGTCCAAAAACCCAGAATTTCAGTCAAATTTTGACAGTCAAGCTGAATGTGATGGCGTAAAGAGTCAATCAGCATAAGAAATCAAACAAATGGGGTGAACAAGGTCTGAAAACAATCAAAGGGTAAGACAAGGTCTATGAGGAAAAATCAAATCCAAAATTTTTGATTCGATTCCCCAGTGGAGTCGCCAGTTTCTGTTGAAGGAAAATCTCCCTGCAGACAGGTAGATCTCCTCAAAGAGATAGACTCTTAAATCTAATACATAAAGTTCTTGTCATGGTCACTGACTTCCTTTTATATCTAGGTGGACTAGTGTGTGAGAAGGAAGGAGAAGAGAAATACCTTTAATCAATGTTTGTCCTTGCACGACTCGAGTTGAGCTCCAATATTTCGCTCCTCGATGGATCCTGTAGACAAAAAAAATACGACCACTTCCTACTCTATCAAGATTAGTCCGAAATAGATCTCTCTACTAAAGAGAAAAATTCATGTGAGATTGAATAGGAATTAGAAAGAAACAAGCCAAGCAAATTATATTAATGAGGACAAAACATTACTTACAGTAGATGGATTGCAGTAGTTTTGTCAAGTCCTCCTTGTCTAACCCTTGCTCAAGAGATCCACGATCTGAATGAAAATAGCTTCACCAATTGCTCCCTATGATATCAAAGGTCTATTTCTTCCAAATCATCTATGTTCCAGCACCACTTATAAGATCATAAGTTTGGTGTGATTCTCCCTTTCCATCCCCCTTTCACCATGAGAAAGCTTGCTTATATAGTCTTGGAGAGGCTCAACAACTTGAGATATCTTTGGGGTGAGTTAAGGATTTTCCTCCTTTAGTTAGGGATCTTCCCTAATATCATGGATTTATTGAGGATTCGAATCCAACTGCCTTCTAAGAGTGAAAATATTCTTCCCCGATTCTTCTCAACAGATCAACTGCTGCCCATAATAGGTAGTGCTCCCTCAAAAGGGCACTCAGAGTGTTATAACGCTCCCTAGTAATGTATAGGGGAGCGCCATCACTCCTTAGGGTAGGAATTCTCTTGCAAAAGGGAAAATGAGTGTTATAATGCTCCCTGATAGCTTATAGGGGCGCGCCAGCACTCCTGAGAGAGGTATAGGGGAGCGCTCCCCTAAAAAAACTCAATTTTTTGGGTGCTTTCAGATGGAAATAGGTTCATAAGCCTATTAACTCATTTCTCTTCTTCCAAATCAAATGTTTGAGGTGTTTCAAGTGTCCTTCTCATGTCATTATATGCACGACATAGTCATCATGGAAGTATGATTTCTTTGACACTTGCGACACTTGTGAGAAAAATGCAACACTTGCGACACTTATAATGACGACAATTGTGACACTATCGAAGTGAGTAATTTCGATGTGTAACAATGTGGGAAATAAATAACAAGTGGTAGACATATTTACAAAACTGCTTCCACGAGAATCCTTTGAGTATCTTCGCTAGAGACTCAGAGTTATTTCTACTCCAAAATGAATGCTTTTGAATTCTTATCTTATATGTCTTAGATGTACATGAGGAAGCACCATAAAGTGGACAATTCGGGTTGGGATATCACACGAGTCAGTTAGGGGGAGCAGACCTGAATGGAAATATACATTTTCCATTGATGAAAAAGGGGGAGAGATTTATCATATGGAGAGGAAAGAGGCATGGTTCTAGGAAAGCATTGGTTACAGAGATGCAGGCATGGTTCTAGGGGGAGCATGAGTGATATGATTTCAGTATTGAATGAGAGTCTTTCCATGAATGCCAAAGGGGGATATTGTTGATTAATTGGGTTGGTTGTCATTGATATCAACCCTTGAAGAAAGTTCGGTAGTCAATTATGGTAGAATAAAGGTTTGGGTAATGGACACAAGTTTGTTTGATGTATAATGGTATGAGTTTTGATATATTTGCAGGTAATACTATTATAGATGGATAGTATATGTCATGCCATTTCTGGTGGTATGTGAAACATCACATAACTCCTCACGGTTTGAGAGTTATGGCCTTAGAAATTTGGAGGACCCTCATATGTTGGCTTGAAGCCCCAAAAGGTCAAAGAAGTCAAAGTTCTTGCAAAGAAGAAATTATTTAAATAATAAAGTGAAATGACAAAGTCAAAGAGGATTATTTAAATAATAAAGTGAAGTGAAAAAGTCAAAGAGGATTATTTTAAATAATAAAGTGAAGTGGCAAAATCAAGGAGGATTATTTAAATAATAAAGTAAATGGAGAACTTTCTAATTATGGAAAGTGGTTATAAGTGGGTTAGCCCTAAAATAAGGAAATTGGGTTAAGATGGTTAAAAGGTAACCGCTTGAAGAAGCTACATGAAAGTATAAATAAGAGGCAAGGATGTCTCATTTCAATCACACTGTAGCATATTGAATATCTACAAGCGAATGAGGTAACCAAAGGATATCTAAGACAAATTTCAGAGGGAAGGTGAAGTAAAGAAGGTTGAAATTCAAGGGAGGACAAATAATTTTGATGATGCTTTCTAACATACATACAACAAATATTATGTGTGGGGCATGCTCTACAAGTTCTCTCTCTAGAATAAGATAGAATTCAACAAGGTATGCCATTTTTTCTATAACTCCATTTTTGAGAGGTTCCAAGTAGTGACACCTAGAGGAATTGCATAAAACACACCGAAGAACATTTTGGACTATTTTCAGATATTTATTCATTACATGTACATATTTATGATTATTTCAAGTTAGGGTTGTTGACTAATACAAAACTAGTTATGTGAGACTAAAGTAAAGTTTGATGAAAATTCTAGTCTCTTATTGTTAAATTTAAGGAAGGTTTGCAGGTTGAGGCACAAGTTGGTTCATGGTTGATGCACTTGTTTATGGTACAAGTTGATTACAGGTTGAGGTACAGGTTGATGCATGGTTGATACATGGTTCAGGTTATTGGTATAGGTTGTTTGGTGCAGGTTTATTGGTACAGGTTTACATCAGTATATCTCACAGTGATAGTGTGACAATGGTTCCATCATTCTACTTATACATTCGAGCGGTTGGACGGGGCAAGGACATGTGGTTGTAGAAGGAGAACATAGGGGATTGTAGCCTCCTTATTGTTGTAGCCAGAGAATTGGGGAGTTGGATATTCCTTTGGGTTGTAACCTGAGAAACTAGGGGGTTGGAGCCTCCTTCTAGTTGTAGCTGTAAAACAAAGGAATATGGTGCTTACAAATTAATGTAATTCTTCAATACATATAAGAAAAATGATTATGTGGTTTTCTCCTGCTTTGGGTTTCCACATAAAAACCCTGTTGTATTGTGTATGTGTATGAATTTTCATTTGTTCATTGTTTATTTACTCTGAAAATATTGGATCATAATGCTACATTGATATAACACTTTCATTATATGGTTAAAAAGGATTAGATTGATCTATTACTGATTCACCCCCCTCTCAATAATCCAACAGTTCACCAGGTTAAGAGGCCAAGAAAGTACTGCCAACATTTCTCGTATGATTATTTATATCTTATATTTTACAGTTAAATAACAATCTATTTTTGATTGGGGAAAATTGATTTCCATTTAAATCTCCTCCCAATTGTCACAGTACAAAAAGGACAAGAAATTCTTCATGTCTTCTTATTTGGTGTTTGTGATAACATATTGTTGTCAATTTCTGAAATTGTCTATCTCGAAGAGGGTGAACTATGATCTTGACCCAGTTAGCTTATGGTACCAAGCATTGTTGAGACACAAAGTGTTTTTACATTTCTATGAATTTTTCAATTATGTTGTCTCAGTTTTCAAAGGATTATTGTTTGGAAAAGATACCCCTAGAATATTCGGCGAGGAAAATAAATTCGTGGATAAAAAGAGGACGTTGGAGCAAATGGAAAATGACAATGTTACCAGGATTTTCGGTTCTAATTAAAATCTCTCCTTTCTTCCATGCCATGTAACTGATAAAATGTTTTTTACGGAAGTCTCAAGGAAGTATAATTTATGTTCCATGAGAAATGGAAAAATAAAATCATACCTTTGCCTTGGAAAATGGGAGACGTTGTATTTAGAAACATAAACAAAATTGATGAATTTGCAAACCATTTCCACAATCTGAATCTGAAATATGCTGAAAGGATAAGTGGGTTTGACCCCAATAGAATTTTTGTGGAACATATGCTGACAATAGGATTCATCGATTCATTTATCTATATTGTTCTTAGTGAAGAAGAAGATAAGAACTTGGGCACTCCTTCTCACAGTTTTGGTGACTTTGAAATGATACTTAGTGCCAATGAGTTTTATAAGAAGAAAGGAAAGGGTCCCAGCAAGAAGAGTGCCCATTCCCCAACTGCTATTCCTAAGACTACAACATCTCGGAGAAATTCTCCAGTGGCCCACCCATATAGAAAAGTAACCAACAATAGTTCAAGCAGTGGAGGAGAAAAGAATCCCCCTCTAGCAAAAATTAAGAGCTCACACAAACTTCTTGTGAGGAAAAAGAGGAAAAACATAGTGCAAGAGGAATAAGACCAGAACATAGAGAGTGACATCAATAAATTCTTCCTTAAAGATATGGATCTCGAGGTAGATATCGAGAAAATATTTCCTATCATTGATCATCCAAGAAATACGGCCCACCAGAATTCCTCATTGGAAATCATTAAGAATGAGACCTTCGATGAAGAAGATTCATTTTTGTTTCAAAGCCCTGTCTTTGACAGTGAATCTAAGAAATTGATTATTGGAAAAAAATGATGTGAAGAATAAGACAGGTAAATATTGATCAGAGGTTAACCTAAGAAATATGTGGCCTTCCCATATTTATAAGATTCAAAGAGAAACAGGGTATGCTATGGATGACTCCATTGGTGGTCTTGAATAGGAAAAAACAAATTTGAAACAAAGTATCAAGGAATTGGAAGATTCATTAATGCCTCCTCCACTTCTTTCCAGTCCTTTGATAATATTCAGACCAACAACAATGATTTCTAAATTGAAGGGATATTCAAGCCTGCTTACATCATCCAGGAGCTATGTGGAGAGAAATATTAAGAGAAGGATGGCATTGATCACAGAGGCATAGGAAATTTTGAAAAACATGGCTTCTTTTGGCTTGAGGGCACATGCCTTCCATAAGTATTTCCAAGACGACCTGAAAATGAAGAAGGTTTTTACCTTCATGTTGTAGTACCCTTTGGAATCAAATTTTTAAGTATGATAGAACTAAGGATAAGAGAGGGTGATCTTCCCTCTCCAAGTCATATAAAACAATTGAACGCGTGCTTGAAAGAAAATATAAAAAACTTTAATAATATTGTTCAAACATGCCCCTAAGATATATCAAGGAGGGAAAAACTATTCAAAAGGCTCACAAAAGTATACCTATCTAGAAGGACTAACAAATTTCAATACCCCAAATTAATCCTCAACTCATTGTTCCTAACAAAACAACAATTTGACGAACAAGTTGAGATCTTTAAAGGGTTTTCAATTGAAAAGTTCTATAGTATACTTGAATATGATGAGGACAACATAAACAATTGGCTAGTGGACTACTTCGTGAAAAATCAGGACATCGAAGAAGCATTACATGATATTTCCCTTGATTTATGAGACTTGGAGGGTGATATCTTCAATATCAATATCCGACATGAGATCATTGTGGCAGCAATGAAAAATTATATTGAAGAATTATTTAAGGAAGTGATCAACAATTTGACCACTAAGGGGAAAGAAACAGTTGAAACAATTCCTGTAACTGTTGATGAAAACAATAAAATAACATCAACAAGCAAGTGATACAATGCAATACCATCATAGTAAGTTTACGATAATCACATTTTCATTTCTTTATTAGTTCCTTCATCCAGTTATTCCAGTTGTTTCACTAGAAAGGTTTAACCTAAGAATGATAACTTCTCATTTTCTTCTTTCCATGTCTTGTTTTTCTACTTTCACCCACCATATTCCTTCTACAATCTTATTTCTTGTATTTATTTTCTTTATGGTCCACAGGAGCCCCAATCCCAGTCTTTAAGACAAATACATTTTAAATTTCAAAGAATATGTAATAGACTATATATTTTTTAGAAATTTCAAGAGAGCTATTTTGGGAACAATCTCGACTGTACTTTGTAACACTAATTTTAGAATATAAAGTATTTTAGGTTGATATATCATTATATTTATTTGATATTCCCATGTGTCCACTCCGTTAAAGTTATCTTATGCATGCGAATAATCTTCTTTTTATTTTTATGTGATAAAAAATCTTTACTTTAAACTATGATGGATGTGAGTAAATTATGCTTATTTTCTTTAAATGTGTGAAGTGGGTGGTTCCTGATCCTTTTTCAGGAAATTTATTTAATAAAACAAAACATTTTCCTTTTTTTCAATCTTTTTATTTCTTTGATTACCACAACGGACTTCTGTAAAATCCCATATTCTTGAAACCTAAAGTCCCACGAAAATATTAAAGGAAAGAGGACTACCACCTCTATAAAAATGTAGGGATATTTACATCCTCGTGAGGTTTCCATTTTGGTCCTAACATATTCAAGCATCAACAATAAGATATGGTTATTTACATCACTTAAGGGAATGGAAAATTAAAGTCCAGTTCTCAATTTGGAGTTTGAAGGATAAATAAGCAGATCTTGAGGAAAAAACTAATGTTTTATAAGAACTGATTATCTATTTATCTACATTTTTCAAATTTCCAGTAGAACTACCAGCAACCCCACCTCACCATGTTCCTAGTCCACAAGTAGAAACAAAAGATAATCCAAGTTCATCTATTTTCATGGAATTTATACCAAGTGCCCACGAGGAGCATTATTTTTTTCTTTAAAATGTAATTAATCTTTGATCAATATTTCCTACTATTACTAAAGTATATTAGACAATACTCTAGAAGATTCTAAAAGAAAAATCCCTAACACTAATACATAGGGGGGGGGGTTGAGACAACTTTTAGGAAAATCCTCCTAAAATTCCTCCTTGAATTGTCTATATAAAGCATCAACCACATCATTCTATTTACCCTTCTTATACATGATCTCATAATCATACCACAACATCTTGGTGACTCTTTCATGTTTCTTTGGTGATAAGGAATTACTTCAAACTATGATGGTTATTCTTGATCTAAAATTCCATCCTTATGATTAATGCTTGCTAGGTCTCCATTGCATGAAGGATAGCCACCATTTCACTCTGATATGTGGATTTTACAAAAGTTTGGTCACACAATTATTTAATGGTGAATACCAAAGGGTGTCCTTGCATCAATACTACTATGAGACCTCTACTTGAAATGTCACATTCTAGGAAAAAAGTCTTATTAAAGTCAATAAATACTAATATTGAAGTAGTGCACGTGGAATCCTTTAAATAAATGAATTCCTATGTTACTACCTGAAACTAGACAAAGGCATTATTTGTAAGGAGTGAAGCTAGGGTAGATGAAATGTTTCCTTAAATTTTCACAAATTTCAAGTAGTAGCTTGTAATTCCTAAGAATATCCTCAATATCTTTAGTGTTTTGGGATGGATCATATCTTGCATAGCTACCAATTTCTTGGAATCAATTCATACTCCCTCATAACTTACAATTCAACCCAAATATTCAACCTCAAGAGCCCCAAAATCACATTTGGAGTGCTTCACGAATAATTGGATGTCTCTCAAAATTTGCAAGGACTTATCAACATTCTCTATGTCTGATTCCCATGCTTTACTATAGTTCAAGATATTATTGAAGAAGACTAGCACAAAATTGCGTAGAAAGGGTTTGAACATATTGATCATGAGGCTTTGGAAAGTGGAAAAAGCATTACAAAGGCCAAAATACATCACTAGGAATTCATAACGAATTTCATGTGTTCTAAAGGTTGCTTTCGAGATGTCCACCTCTTTCATTTTGATTTTATAGTATCCTAAATGTAGATCAAGATTAGTGAAAAAAATTTCTCCATGAAGTTAATCAAGGAGATCATCAATAATATGGATGAGAAATTTATCCTTGATCATCAAATTATTGAGAGATTTAAAATGAGGACACATGAACCAAGTTCCTTCCTTATTTAATACCATGACTATTGGTGATGAGTAAGGGTTTTAAATGTGATGTATGACCTCTGCCTACAACATCTTGTAAATGATATTTATATTTCATGATTTTTTGAAAAATGATATTGATAATGTTGTACAATTGGTGGTTGACTTCTTAAAATCAGGGGAACCCAATGCTCATGCTCTCCAAGAGAAGGGGGTATACCCATTGGTGTCTCAAATACTTGATGTTTTTTTTCAAGGAATAGCTATAGGTCTAGGTGGATTTCTTGTGTCTATTTATCCATAACATGTATGGAATTAAGTTGGGAAATAATGCCAAAGTGGAATTTCTTTAGAGTTGACTATTTTACGAGAAACTTCCTGAAAACCTCAAAGGGTGTGTACCCGACCCTCCTTAGTGAAACTCATCTAGATTTATTTGAAATCTATGGTGACTAGTCCCAAAATGCATATCCATTCTACCCCCAATACTATATCACACCCACCCATATTGATGGAAAATATATTGGTTTTGAGTTGATAGTCTCCCACACAGAGTTTGAAATTTCCATATCTATCCCCACATTTCATCATATCTCCATTAGTAATCATGAATTTAGATATGTGAGTTAGGTGTACAAAACAATGGGTTTCTTCTTCCACTCTCTTGTGAATGAAATTGTGAGTACCACCACTATAAACTAGGACTACAACCTTTGGCGCTTGATGTAACTTGTGAGTTTCAAGGATTTTGGAGTCCAAATGTATAATAATGTATGTAGGGAGATTACTGGTTCTTCATGAAAGAATGTAGGCTTGATATCCATCTAAGTTTGATTTTTTGTTTATTCAACATGTGAATCTAGTGTCTCTTCGATACTTATGTCTTCAGTGAGGGATTGCAATGCCATATCAATTTGGAACATTTTTTGTTATTTCAAATGATGAGCTAGACCATATTTTTCATCACAATTATAGAAAATTCCCTGTCTTTGGTGATCTTCCACTGGACACAACCATTATACTTTCAAGGGATGAGTAGGAGTTATGCTTGGGGAAGTAGTAAGTACCCTAGAGAATGTGAGTGCAGAGAATGGAGGTTGTTTATTTTTTTTTTTTCATTGATCATCGTTTCTACTTCTAGCTCCCTCTGATTCGATTCCAACCCTATAGTAGGATGAATCATTCTAACTTTTTCTTGAATATCCTTCTTTAGGAAACTAATGAAACATTCTTTATAGAAAGAACCTATTAAGTTCTTTGTATGGATGGATAATTTCTCAAAGGCATCTATAAAGTTTTTTATTGAACTTTTTTGGTGTAACTTGATATGCCACTTGAAATAATGACTATCTCTCTTTAAATGTCCTTAGATATATTTTATAAAATGACTCTAGGAAATATAACCCACTTAGGATTTGTTTTTCCATTCCCACCATTTATATCATTCTAGATATAGATATAGGACTCCCACCCTAAGTTTTATCCTATCTTAGTAATTCCATGGTGGGTGAAGTAATGTTCCATTTAGGTAACCCATCCCGACAGGTAAAAACCATCAAACGTGTTCAATTACACGTTATGAGAATGGTGTCATATGTTATAATCCATTGGTATAGTGTTGTGTGGAACCAAAGAGATTCATGAGTGGCTAAATAGTCCCAATTTAGAAATTTCTTCCTAGTGTGGATTAATGTGTTGTGAAAACAATTTTTCTTCTTTTTTTATGAATTGAGCTATTATAGGTGGTGCCAACTTCTCATACAAACCTTTTACAAACTCTCCATTTTCTCATCCAACTTCTGATCCAACTTTTGATCCCAAATATTTATGGAATGTTGAATTCCCTCAAGCTAGTTATAAAGATTAATAACTTGAGCCTCCAATCGATATAATATATTTGTGGTAGAGAAGGTGGCCATACTTTTTGGATATTTTTTATGAGGTGGTTATAGGTATCCACCATATGTGAGGTGAGAGAGAAAGGTGATCAGGTCCTGAGGAAAAAAGAGTTTCTAATTATATATCTTTCTAATATACTTGCAAGGTCCAACTATAATACTCAACCCAATATATTAGGGCACTAACTAAGAAGGATTAATTATTCCATTAGTTGTACTACTCAACTACCCAAGTACTAGATAATGAGCTCCCCAAGTGTTGATATCAATGTACTATAGTAGCATGACAAATTATTAGATTATCTAAAGATGGTTTCAAGTATACCTACGAGAATCCCTATATATAAAAGGGTATGTGGAAGTGATATCATGTATACTGGTACTATTTTATGTGGTACTACTTGAAGGGGTACGAACAAGGGTTACAAGGGTTTCCAACAATGTGATTCCACTTGTATTTCTTGCCTATATTATTCCTCTCCCACAATTTTACCCATTGAATGATATATCATTATTTTTTATAAAATGCACTAGAACAAGTCTTTATTTTTTTTTAAATTATGATCTTCTTAACCCAAGAAAAAGCTCCTAAAAAATTAGAAAATAATTTGTGCAAGGTAGGGTTTAAGGACGAAAATATAAAATGATTGTAACTTCTATTTTAATTCTTAGATTGGATATATAACCCCAACTATGAAATTACATAGCTTCTCCAGATATATGGGAACTAGCTTGACTAAAATCTATGCACTCTATCAAAAGATAACCACCAATTTGTGAAATTCACATCCTTCCTAGAAAAACCCTAAAAAGGGGATGATTTTAAATCAATGATATGTACGTTTTTCGGACTCTATTTTGGACGATTATATTTTTAAATTGGGTATTTTTTAGAGCATTCATTTAGTCAAATAGATTCTACAAATTTTGCAAAAAACAAATTCATAAATCAATTTCAATGCTATTGTCCTCTTTTTTCCATTAAAAATCAACAAGAAGAAAAAACAAATTCCCACTTTGTGTAGAAAAATTCTCCCACTTCATTCCGAGGGAAGAGATACAATAATATATATAGTGTACTTGACCCCAAAACATTAAAGTAATCAAACAAAATATAGTTAAAAAACCAATAACACAAGAGAAAAGATAGACAAACCCTAAGAAAGATCTCTTTGATAATAAAAAATAGAGAGCTATGTTTAGTTTCCTCTTCAAGGGGGAATCTTCCAAGAGAAATGATCCAAATGAAATAATAATTATTTAAAAAATATTCCATAATATTCTACTCAATATATGTCTATCCATAGAGAATATTAACTACCTATGTTCCCATTATAATGAGGGTCGACCAACTAATTTGTGCGTTATTAATAAAAATAACCATTTTTACAATGAATGACTATTAACTAACATTTTAATAGGCCTTATTCAAGGAAGGTGGCCTCATATTTAATAAATTATATGAATAAGGGTATTAGGATAGGACCCAAATAATTTTCCACCTTAAAAAGTCCCAATCCATAGCCCTCTTTCCATATTATCCTACACAATCCAAGGAATGGGATCCCCTTATCTACTAAGTAGTCCCTTGAGCTATCCCCCTCCATGATTCTATAATAGACTAATAAATAAATATCACTACTACGAGTCCATGAATTCTTAGTTGTATTTCAATTCCTCTAAATAAAATCAATGACTCTTACACATAGTCATAATTACTTCATAATCAATGGTTGTATCTTGACAAATTCGATTACAATAGATCATTGGTAGTTCACTTGGAGAATACTCTCCCAATTTTCCCAACCAAATGATAGTTGAAATTCCCCCCTGCATGTATGAACTTTGAATATTATATTTACTTGTCATGCACTCTCCACATGTTTCACGAAAATCCCATGTCTCCTTCATGTAATTAATCCAAAAACTTAGAATAAAATAAAATCTAGAATAGTAATAATAATAAAGGTTGATAATAAAAGTTTATAAGGCTTAGGTTATATCACTCGTCAAGGTGTTTTCCCCTTATCCTATTAAAACTCTTATAATCCCCCTTTATTTTCCCACCTATGATATGATGTCCCCCCAATCTTATCCCTTTTTTCAACATCCTGTGATGTATTTATATTAGCATTCGATATCCAATATAGATTAAAATTGTCTGACTTTTAGCCATTCATCATATACAACTGTAGTATTTGTTAAGAACCAATTATCAAAATAGCATAAAAACCTCAGAATAAGTACTACACGCCTTGACAAAGAGATAAATTCAAATAATAAGCCTCTTCAAGGGGGGAACCTATTTATAAATCACATGTATTCACAAATACAACATGATTCCAAATGAAATGGTCTCCTTGGTATATATAGGAGACTAGGAGGTACAATGACAACTAACGGACCCTTGAGTCGAAATTAATAAAATAACAATACTAATGTAATATGCTCCAATTAAGGGGTAATCTGACATGATTTAGGGCTTAACATGGCCCTCCCATTCCTACAAGTGTTTTCCTCAATGCTTGAGTAGTTATGGATGCTTATGTATAAAAGACTCATCTTCCCACGTGGAATCTTCGACAGGTAGTTTCTTCCACTTAATGAGATGCTATGAAATTGATCTATTCCTCAGTTGATGAATTCTTTTGTCAGTGATAGATTCAATATCCAATATGATTTTTCCTTCCTTGTCAAGTTATGGAAATATATTTTGAACTGGGATCTTATCACCTATAACCTTCTTTAAGCATGAAACATAGAAAACTGGGTGTACTCAAAAAGATGCAGTCAACTCCAATTTGCATGCCATAGTACCAATGTTTGCAACACCTTTTAACGGCCATAGTACTTAGGTGATAATTTAGTATCCTTCTTATCTTTCTTGAGGGACATTTGTTTGTATGGTTGTAGTCTTAAAAATACCCAATCCCCTACTTCAAAATTTCTTTCACTATGATTTTGATCTTCTAGTTGTTTCATGAAATTTTATGCCATGGTCAGGTTTTCCTTTAAGATTTGGAGAACTTATTGTTGATTATCGATGTGATCTTCCACTACTTGAACTTTATATTTTTATTTTAGAGAATAAATTATGGATGGTGGGTGATATCCATAAAGTTCCATAAATGGTGTCATTTTTGTTGCAGTATGAAAGGAACTTTTATACCACCATTCTACCAAGGGTAACCACTTGAACCATTGTGTTTGTTTATCAGATACAAATCAAATAAGGTATCCTTCCAGACATTTGTTCACTACCACATTTTTTCCATTAGATTGAGGATGGTAAGATGAGCTATGAACCAATTTAGTACCCAAGAAATAAAATAATTATGTCCAAAAATGTTGAGTGAAGATGGGATCTCTATCAATTACAATATTCTTTGGGCTTCCATGTAGCTTTCGAACTGTCTCCATGAATGAGGTAGCAACTGTACTGGATTTGAAAGAATGATACAGTGCACAAAAGTGTGTATACTTGGTAAGTCTATCAAAAATCACCATGATGAAAATCTTTCCTTTATACTTCGGTAACCATGTGATGAAATCCATGGAAACTGCCTCCCAACGTTGACCTGGAATGGAAAATGGTTGTAAAATATATAGGGTCTTAATTGTTTCCGCCTTATTTTGTTGGAAAACCAAACATTCTGCCAAAAACCTTTGAACATCATTTTTAAGGCCATCCCAAAAACATTCCCTCTTGACCCTATGATAGGTTTTCAAAAATAGTGAGTTCCCTCTTACTAGAGAGGTGTGCGAATCCAAAAGTACCTTTAGTTTGAGTTAGAAGTTCTTACATACATATAAGCAATCTTTGTACAATAGTGAATCATTTTTCCATGTAAATGTATCAAATGCACTGGAATCTTGCTGCAACCTTTGAATGAGAGTCCAAACTTATTTATCATTATTCCATTCATCACTTGATTTTGTTATCCAATCAGGTTGGATGACAGAGATAGCATAGAGAAATGTCTCAACATCTTCATTCTTTCTTGAGAGTGCATCTGCCACAACATTTTTCTTCCATTTTTTGTATATGATTTCAAAGTCATAACCCAACATATTGGTCACCCATTTTTGTGGTTCTTCTGAATATAGTCTTTGTTCCAAGAAGTATCTAAGACCTTCATGATCTATTTTTACCTTGAAGTTCCTACCTATTAAGTAAGGGAGTCATTGCTTCAATGCATATAATATTTCCATCATTTCCTTCTCATAAATGGGTGTGTGTAATTCCTTTCCCTTGAGTGTCCAAATTTAAAAAGAAAGGGGCCTTCTTTCTTGCCTTAGAACATCATCAATGCCATTTTTCGAGGCATCACATTCCACAATAAAGGTTTTTGTGAAGTTTGTTGTGGTCAAGACAAGAGATTTTCACATTGCCTCTTTAAGTTGTTCAAAATATTTAGTTGCCTCTGGAGTCCATGAAAATACATCCTTCTTGGTTAATGCAGTTAAAGGTGATGTTATTCTTCCATAGTTCCTAAAACAATTGTCGCAGTAACTTTCAAACCCAAAAATCCTCTAAGGTTCTTCAATCTTTTGGGAATCGACTAGTCCATTATGGATTTAATCATGTTAGGGTATACCTTGACACCTTCATGAGATACAATATGACCCAAATACTCTACCTCCTTCACCCCAAAGAAACATTTGGATGGTTTGGCATATAAATGTTTCTCCTTTAGTAGTTGTAGCACCCCGTCAACATGTCGAACATGATCTTCCCAATGTAACATCTCGTTGTTGCATGCACTAAGCGAACTTATTCTTGAGGACACTTGCTTGCAAGTGATATAGATTAGTATACTATTTGGAATTGATTATGATTATGAGGTGTTATGGATTGATGACATGTTATTTTTCTTTATTGACATAGACAAGTTCTATTGACTCGGTTTTCGAGAGTGTGCAAGATTTTGGACCTCGAGGATGAAGAGGAATCGATGAAACCCTTGGACTCTAGATCGAGTCAGGGAGTGGACTATTGGGTTTTATTGTTGTATATATGACATATGTGCATCTGATTATATGTTATGATTATGAATCTCATTTCTGACATAATGTTTTGATGATGCAGGCTGACGATAGCTTGCCGACCAGACTCACATGTGGAGTAGAGGGGTCACACATGACTACAAGAGACATTGAGGGAGAGGTGTGGAAAACAAACCTGCCACAACCTACTAGCACTCCCATCATGACTCAAACTATAGGTTAACAATTACCTAGTTCAAGAAGACCCACGATGCCATGAGGGTTGACTGTGACATTTTCTCACGATGATTCTAAGGGGCACACAATAAGGCAACGACCTTATTCCTTAGTGGCCCTTAGTCTACCACAAGATCACCTGGCGGAGTACTAACTCTAGGGGTTTTTTCTCTCTACCAAGTTAGTCAAGAGGTGAGTGACACCCTTGGAGCACGTAGTGCATTCTAAAGGGCATGTCGCACAAGAAAAACAGAAAGAGGCAACTGGCACCCTTGGAGCACGTAGTGCGTTCTGAAGGGCACGTCGCGTAAGGGAAATAAAATGGGGCGAGTGGCACCCTTGGAGAACCTAGTGCGTCGTGAAGGGCACGTCGCGTTGATAATTAATAAATGAATGAGCCTAGATGGCCTTAGAATGAATAATGTGAGGAGAAAGATTTAAAGAAATTTCCCTAATAAAATGTCACCCAACCTAGAAAAATAAAGTCTAGGTCTAAGCGATACTTGTGATAAAAAAAATATCTATTTATATAAAAATAAAAATATAAATAAATAAATAATAATGATAATGATTTATATATAAATATAAATAAATAAATGATAATGATAATGATAATAATCAATGCCATTCCCTTGTCACGATCGAGTGATTTATGAAGTTTTGACGAATGATTCTCTACTGTGATTGATACAACGATTTACCTCTGTGAATTAACAGATATGGAAGGCGAAATTACATGTCCCTTATCTGCGAAGTCACATGAATTTCTTACTGAGATCTTACTCGTTGATTATGATTCTTATTGATTTCACCGCATGATTTTGTTACTGTTGTTGACTGATATTTTCCACTATTAAACCATAGCGCCTTGATGATAATACTCTGCAATGTTTCTTTTGTCTGCATTCATTACCCTGTGTATGCATTATAACTCGACATTGAATGGGACAAGGTGATGATAATAAGACTTTGCATATACATTTCAGATATATAATGGTGGATATGTTGAAAAGCATATATATATCACTGACTACACCTTCATAAAATTTTAAATGATTGCGATTTGACTTTTTGACTTTTAACATTTTTACATTTTACTTTTACATTTTTACAATATTTTTAAATCCTTGACAGCTTACCTTGACAATGGTTTTACTGACTGCACCTTAGTGATTTTCCCTTTTTTTAATCGATCTTAGTTACATAATCTTGTACCCTATGAATGTATTACTATCATAATTTTTAATGGAATTTTTTTTTTACTTATCATAAGGGAATGAATTAGTAGTTCTAGTGATGATCTTTTAGTAGAGTTTTCATAGTTTTTGGGATGGTTACTCCCAATGATTTCTAGTAGTGAAGGGTTTGCGGGTATGCTTAGGGAACAATGTGTCGATCCTTCCTTCAGACAATCACTTAATTACATCTATTGGTAAAATCTTAAAAATCTTGCTTGGTAGCTCCTTGGATAACGACATACCTACAGTAAATTGAGTAGCTTCCTGGTGTTTGGAAATTTTATTCTGACAACGATTAATTGTGATTTTAGATGGAAACAATTTTATTTAATGACATTAAAGTTACCTTTAAGGGAAAGAAATTTATATTAAATTCATCCTTGAATTAGCATTTACTTTGACAACAAATTGATTTCATGTCAGACAACGTGATTACCTTAGTTTCAACATTTGGGGGATAGCATTATTAAGCTGTGCGTTTTTCATATCTTGTTACTCGGCATGGCTGGTTTTTACAAGAATAATATCATAATGACAATGAGTGATGAATGCATTACATTCATGTTTATTTCCCTCGCAATGCTAATGGCCATATCTTTGAATGTGATCTTCATGCCTATAGATAGCATTATTTTTATATTGTGACATCATGTATTAATTGTGTATTGTCATCATTTTAATTTCTTCATTTGGATAATTTTCCAAACTATATTTTTATTTAGGGGGGACAGTGATAATTTTGGGTAATCTTGTTGTTTACTCTTACGTTTAATATTTTGAGGATATGGTCCAAGTCTATTAAACTGTTATCCCTTTTTGCCTCTGCCATCAGAATATATTAATACCAGATACACATATAAGATATCCACGATGACTTTTATATTTTCACCATTATTCTCTGTTAATTTTATTGGTTAGATGTGAATGTCATATGTTAACCACTGTTTGTATTTTCTAAACGTTGGAAATTGTAGTTTTAATCGTTATCTTTCTTTAACCTATATCAAGATATTGCCACTATCCTTTATTGCTAATTTTTCTTTTAAAAGATTTAAATAATTTTATTCAAGGTGTGAAGATTGATTTTTTTGCACAAGGAATTTGTTGTGTTGCTTGAATGTCTTAGTCATCTTGCTGACTTGTTATTGGGTGCTAGGGTTTAGTCGTCTGGTTCTTAGACAGCCCTCGAACCCTTAGCACGTGGATTTTAGCTAGGGTGGAGGGTCCAGTTAGGTTTTTGTGAAATAGTTATACTCGTGCCTATCACCTGGGGACGACATGATTCCTGATGAGGGAATCATTGTGTGCCTTAAGGGATAGAGGCGAAGGATAAATTGGCAGGGTCTGTGCTTTCTGTGTGGATGTTGTTGACCGTTGTAAGTTTTCCTTGACACATGGGTTTAATCCCTTCAGGCATTGGGTTGCGTGCCATCGAGGTTCTAGTTAACTATTTGTAGAGGCCATTATGTTGGGATGGGGATGTTGTCCCTTAGCTGGTAGGTGTGTTCATTTTTGTGTCAAGCGAGTAGTCATTCTCCTTGTTGTTCTACGCACATTCGCCCAATTTCTCTTGTGCCAGTGCACGAAGTCTTAGAGTTTTGTTACCTATTCAACAAGCGTGGTGCTCGTTGTTGGGTGTGTTGTCTAGCTGTAATCATTGTGGTCATTCTGCCAAAAAGAAAAAAAGGAAAAATTTGCATCTTCTGCTTCTCTTGTAGTCGTAACAATGGGTGGCGTTACATATGGTATCAGAGCAAGGTTCAACCCTGCGACTGTGGATCGTCAGGATTTCCACTGCAATAAACCTTTGAGTCTTAACCTAGAGCTAATTAAGACCTTAACTTATCCAGAAAGTGATCTCGATTAGAGGACACCACATAGGTTGCACCGTGGTGTCGTTGAAGGAGGTGCGGTGCCTCCAGAAGTGCTCACACCCTTGGAGTCTAACCCCATGGGGGAGTAAAAATCCCTTGGGTTGGATTTGATTGTTGTAAGGGATGATGATCGTCTGACCAGGGTATTTCCAGATATGGTCATACACCTTGACTCACCTTCTGTACTGAGATGAGGCCAGGGCACCCATACCCCTGACGTTCCACACTGTGCCTAGTCTGTACTATTAGTTTTCACTGCAAACTCAAGAAGTTCAAATTTCCCGAGTTATTTGGTGCCCTAGACAGTGCAGACACTGAGGCATGGTTGGAGAATAATTCGAGGTGATTTCACTTCATGGATATACCTCCAACATGAAGGCTTGCAGGATAATCTTCAAATGAAAGGGAGCACTCTTCTATGGTGGAAGATGCTCCTACCACTTTTAAACTTGGTCATCGAAGACATGTCATGGGAACTGTTCGAGGAATGGTTCCACAAGAGGTATCTTCTGAGGAATTTGTTGAGCGTCAACTCAATGAGTTGAAATGCCTTATGATAGGGCAGCCACATGGTGCCTGAGTACGAGGCCCGTTTGGAGCTGATTCGGTATGCTCTGCACCATATTACCCAGAAACTTAAGGTCAAGAAGTTTGAGTTGGGCCTTTTCGTTAGAATTGAGCTTCTACTTTGGGTACTAGGAATACTAGATCGAAAAACATGTGTTGGACTGTGGGGAGCCACATTACCAACATTACTTCCGAGAGGAAATGGTCGGAGCATCTGGATTAGCCGGACCCACTACTGTGGGAATTTTGGGCAAGGCCCATCAGATTCATGCAATGGTGAATAACCTCTAGGTAGAGAAGCTGTCGATTGTGCTCAAGATGTCAGGTACCATTGGTGACTAGAACCATAGTATTATGATAGATCCAAGTGCTACTAAGAGTTTCATTTCTGGTACAATGCTAAAAAGGATTAAGTTAAAGGTAGACGAACACGATGAATTTATCTTTGTATAGATGGCTTTAGGGTCCAAACAGAAGATTGGAGGAAAGGTTACAAGTTGTATTTTAACCTAGGAGAGTTTGTCACTAGGGCCAAACTATACGATATGATTGGTATGGACAGGTTGGAATTTCATGAGGTGATACCCAACTATAAGGAAAAATGGTTGAGGTTTGTTGATGACGAGGGACAGATACGCATGATTGTAGGTCAGAACTAGGGAGTTTGCCTAATGTTTATCTCTTCCTTGCATCTTCGGAAGAGCATGTGCAAGGGGTGTAAGATTTATGCAATCCTTGCATTAAAATAAAAAGGAGTAACAGAAGGTCTAGAAAACCTTCCGGTGGTCAGAGAGTTTGCAGACGTCTTTCTGGAGGAGTTACCTAGGATGCCATCGGAGACGGAAATGGAGTTTACCATAGACCTATAACCAGGGGCTAAACCGATAGAAATAATGCCTTATCATATGTCGACCCTGGAGTTACAGTAGTTCAGAATGCAACTGAAGGAGTTGTTGGACTTGGGAGTTACGTCTAAGCATGTCACCGTGGGGCGCTCTTGTTATTTTCATATGAAAGAAGGATGGGTCATGGAGACTCTGCATTGAGTATCGTCAATTGAACAAGGCAACGATCAAGAATTAGTATCTGTTGCCGAGGATGGATGTTTGATTTGATCAGATGAAGGGTGCTACAGTGTTCTCAAAGATCGATTTGTGATTAGGGTATTGCCAATTACAGATGAAGGAGGATCACTAATACCTCCTTTAATACGAGGTTTGGTCATTACGAGTTTATTTTTTTACCATTTGGATTGACGAATTCCCTAGGGGTATTTATGAATTTGATGAATGGGGTGTTCTGTGAATATTTAGACAAGTTCATCCAAGTATTCATTGATGATATTTTGATTTACTCTCAGATGATGGAGGAGCATGACAAGCACTTGTGCTTGGTGATACAGTGTCTAAATTCTCATTTTACCAATCAAAGATTCACTACTTAGGGAAGGTCATCTCCGACAAAGGTATCGTCGTGGATCCAACAAAGGTCCAGGCTATTATGGTATGGACCACACCGACGAATGTCCCGGAAGTGTGTAGCTTGATGGGTTTAGCAGGATACTATCGATGGTTCGTCGAGGGATTTTTGAAGATAGCAAATGCGATCACGAAATTGTAGAAGAACAAGAATTTTGTTTGGACCGAGAAATGCATGGAAGCATTTTGGAGGCTCAAAGAGTTGTTGACAACAACACCGATACTAAGGGTTCGTGACATGGACGTGGACTTCTTGGTATGCACTGACACATCCAAGGAAAGCTTAGGCAGAGTCTTAATGCAAGACGATCGAGTGATCGCTTACATCTCGAGGAAACTAAGAAGGCATGAGGAGAACTATGAAACACACGATTTGGATTTGTTATCCATTGTTTATACCTTGAAGGTTTGGAGACACTCCCTTATTGGATGAAAATTTGAACTAAATATGGACCACTATGGACCACAGCTAATCTTTAGGCATAGCAACCTGAATGCGCAACAACATCATTTGTCGGAATTTGTTAGTGAGTACGATTTTGAAATTTCTTACATAAAAGGAACTGTGAACCGAGTGGAAGATGCATTGAGTCAGAGACCTCGCATCTTTTCGGTGTTGCCTCTTCAGACGAATCCACGTGAAAAATTTTCTAACTGTACAACGTAACGATGACTGGTACAAAGAGGTCAAGGATTTTATAGGAGAAAACATAATGATGGTACCAAGATTTGAAGGATTTACATTGGACAACGATGGAATACTAACATTTAAAATTTGAATTTACATACCACCAAACAAGAATTTGAGGAGTTTGATCCTAAATGAGACTCATAGAGCAGTGTACATGGCTCACCCAAGAGTCACGAAGATGAGGGCGGACCTTAAACCCTTATTCTTCTGGAAGGGAATGAAGGAAGATATAGTTAGCTATGTGGTGAGATGTCTTGAATGTCAATAGGTAAAGGCTAAACATAGACGTCCAGCAAGATTACTACAGACACATGCTATTCCAGAATCAAAATGGGAGGTTATTTCAATGGATTTCATTATTGTATGGCCACCGATGGCAAGGAGACACAACTCAATATTTTTGGTAGTCGATACTTTGACGAAGAGTGCTCATTTTTTCCTATGCATATGACATATTATGAACCTGATATAGATAGATTTTTTCATTAGTGAGATTGTGAGGCTGCATGGCATACCTAAGAGGATTATATCCGATTGAGGATCGGTGTTTACTAGACTATTTTGGACTAGTTTCCAAGACGCCTTGGGAACCCAACTTAACTTTAGTACTGTGTATCACCCAGATACTAACGAGAAGACCGAATGAATGAACAAGACCTTGGAAGACGTGTTGCGCATGTATGTCACGTACCAACTGAAGCATTGGGAAGAATTCTTTCCACTAGTATAATTCTCTTATAAAAGAAATTACCAAAGGACCATTAAGATGGTTCTCTTCGAGTTTCTTTATGGGAGACTGTGTCGGCTGCCTTTGAGTTGGGACCGGGTCGAGGATAGGGTCCTGGTGGGAGAAAACGTGATCCAAGAAATGGAATATTAAATGAAAACTATAAGACAAGGGATCAAGGGAGTGCAGGATCGACATAAGAGTTATGTCGATGCGCGTCGTGTCGACCATAGTTATGATGGGACAATGACTCAGAGAAGATGACTTGGGCTATGGTACACTTACGTGATTATGCATGGTAGATTCTCATTATACCTTACACTTTCAATTCTATATTTTTAATTGGGTAAATAAAATGTTTTACTTAGCATTTCAACCAAGAACTTAGATTTCCCCATAGCCTTAAGCTCGTTTCTTGACTTGTCTCCCTTGACATTCGGTCCTACATGTTGTAACTGTCCTTTGGTTTTGATGATTGTGGTGAAGAGTTGTGCTTTCGTCCTCATCCCTAGTTCGTCAATCCATGCCTAAGCAGTTGGCCAAGAGCTGAATCGACGGTCATCACTTCGGTGCATAGGGACCTATATATTCTAACGCTCTTCTTTTCTGTGCGTGGATGATGATTGAAGGATAGTTTTGCCCAGTTGTCTACCCCTTTTAGCTCTGTGTTGATTGTTCCTAGTTTAGTGATTTTCATGCACCTTCTTGCGATTGAATACCCCTCTGTATTTTTCATCTTTCCCCACTGCAAGTATTCGACCACAAAACATTTTTCTGTAATTGTTTACAGTTTGATGGCGAATAGGTTTGCGCCTTAAATCTATGGTTTACTCTGCGATTTATTATTTCTTATGGAACTTTATTCTGAGTTTTCGATGTAGTAAACCTCGAATATTTTTGCTCTGGTTTTTATTAGATTTGATGGCTATTATCCTTCATGATTGAACACTTTCCTTCTCTCTGCGCTTATAATTTTTTGGCCTGCAATTTATTTTTATCTACAAATTAATGCATTTTGTGGGAGAATTTACACGATGAAATTTACCCTTTAGTTATTACATTCTTCAATTAAGTTTTATCACTTCCTTAAGTGCAATTTTTCCCCTTCTTGACTGCAATTTTCTTGATCAAACTCAGTGCCATTCCCTTATTAAGATCCAGTGATTTATGAAGTTTTGATGAATGATTCTCTACTGTGATTGATACGACGATTTCCCTCTGTGAATTAACATATCTGGAAGGCAAAATTACCTATCGCCTATCTGTGAAGTCACACGAATTTCTTACTGAGATCTTACCCATTGAGTATGATTCTTCTTGATTTCACCACATGATTTTGTTACTGTTGTTGACTGAGATTTTCCACTGTTAAACCATAGCACCTTGATGATAATACTCTGCAATATTTCTTTTGACTGCATTCATTACCCTATCTATGCATTACAACTTGACATTGAATGGGACAGGGTGATGATAATAAGTATTTTCATATACATTTCAGATAGATAATGGAGGATATGTTGAAAAACGTATATATATCACTTATTGCACCTTCGTAAATTTTTAAATGATTGCGATTTGACTTTTTACATTTTTACATTTTACTTTTACATTTTTACAATTTTTTTAAATCCTTGACAACTTACCTTGACAGTGGTTTTACCGACTGCACCTTAGCAATTTTACCTTTTCTTAATCGATCTTAGTTACATAATCTTGTACCCCGTGAATGTATTACTTTCATAATTTTTAATGGAATTTTTTTTTACTTGTCATAAGGAAACCAATTAGTAGTTTTGGTGATGATCTTTTAGTAGAGTTTTCGTAGTTTTCGGGAGGGTTACTCCCAACGATCTCTGGTAGTGAAGGGCCTGCGGGTATGCTTAGTGAATAGCGTGTTGATCCTTCCTTCAGATAGTCACTTAATTAAATCTATTGCTAAAATCTTAAACATCTTTCCTGGTAGCTCCTTGGATAGTGACATACCTAGAGTAAATTGAGTAGCTTCCTGGTGTTTGGCAATTTTATTCTGACAATGATTTATTGTGATGCTAGATGGCAATAGTTTTATTTAATGATAGTAAAGTTACGTTTAAGGGACAACAATTTATATTAAATTCAGCCTTGAATTAGCATTTTCTTTGACGACGAATTGATTTCATGTCAGATAGCGCGATTACCTTAGTTTCAACATTTAGGGGATAACATTATTAAGCTGTGCATTTTTAATATCCTGTTACTTGGCATGGATGGTTTTTACAAGACTAATATAATAATGACAATGAGTGATGAATGAATTACATTCATGTTTATATTCATGGTGATGCTAATGGCCATAGCTTTGACTGCGATCTTCATGCCTATAGATAACATTATTTTTATATTGTGAAATCATGTATTAATTCTGTATTGTCATCATTTTAATTTCTTCATTTGGATAATTTTCCCAGCTATATTTTTACATAGGGTGACAATGATACTTTTGGGTAATCTTGTTGTTTACTCTTACCTTTAATCTTTTAAGTATATGGTACAAGTCTATTAAATTGTTATCCTTTTTTGTGTCTGCCATCAAAATATATTAATACCAGATACACAAATAAGATATCCACGATGAATTTTATATTTTCACCATTATCATCTGTTAATTTGATTGGTTAGATGTTAATGGCATATGTTAACCATTTTCTATATTTGCTAAACTTTGGAAATTGCAGTTTTAACCGTTATCTTGCTTTAACCTATATCACGATATTGCCACTATCCTTTATTGCTAATTTTTCTTTTAAGATATTTTAATAATTTTATTGAAGGTGTGCATATCGATTTTGTTGCAAAAGGAATTGGTTGTGTTGCTTGAACATCTTATTCATCTTGTTGACTTGTCATTGGGTGCTAGGGTTTAGTCGTCTAGTGCTTAGATAGTCCTCGATCCCCTAGCACGTGGATTTTAGTTGGGGTGGAGGGTCCAGTTAGGTTGTTGTGCCACAGTTATAGTCGTTCCTGTCACCCGGGGACGACATGATTCCTGATGAGGGAATCATTGCATGCCCTAAGGGATAGAGGTGAAGGATAAATTGGCCGGGATATTTTCTTTTTGTGTGGGTGTTGTTGACCATTGTAAGTTTTCCTTGACGCATGGGTTTGACACCTTCAGGTGTTGGTTTTCACTCCATCAAGGTTCTAGTTAACTGGTCATCGAGGTTGTTGTGTCAGGATGGGAATGTTTTCCCTTAGCTGGTAGGCATGGTCATGTTTGTGTCGGATGGGTAGTCGTTCTCCTTATTGTTCTATGCATGTTTGCCTAGTTTCTCTTATGCCAGTGCACAGAGTCTTAGTGGTTTGTTTCATGTTCGACTGATGTGGTTCTCACTGTCGGGTGTGTTGTCTAGCTGTAATCCTTGTGGTCATCCTGCCAAAAAGAAAAAGAAAAAATTTTCATCTTTTGCTTCGCTTGTAGTCGTAACGATGGGGGGCGTTAAACCCAAGACTTATTGTAGATTAGTATATCATCAAAAAATACTAACACAAATTTTCAAAGGAAGGGCTTGGAAATGGAATTCATCAACCCTTGGAATGTGGAAGGTGCATTCGTAAGGCCAAAAGGCATGACCAAAAATTCATAATGGCCTTCATGAGTTCTAAATGTTTTTTTTTGGATATCTTCTTGCTTCAGTCTAATACAATGATACCCTGAATGAAGATCCAACTTTGTGAAGTAGATTGTTCCATGTAGTTCATCTAACATATCATCAATGATGGGAATGGGAAACTTATCTTTAATGGTGATCTTGTTGAGATCTCTATAATATGGAAACATACACAATGAGCCCGCTTTCTTGAGTACCATTACCACCAATGCAAATAAAGAACTTTGGTTAGGTCTAATAATTCCATCTTCTAACATTTCTTCAACCATATGCTCAATTTCACTCTTCTAAGAATAAGGGTATTTGTAAGGCCTGATGTTAGGAGGAAAAATCCCAGGAATTAAGTGAATAGCATGATCATGATTGTGAGGGGGTGGAAATCCTCTGGGAATATCTTCAAATACTTTGGAATTATTATCAATGATCGCTTGGATATCTAGGGGAATAGATGGATTAGATGTTTGAACATCTAGTGAGCATATTTGTACAATTACACCTTCATGCCCCTTTTTCAATAATTTTGTCATGCCATTAGAGCTTAACACCTTACTAGATTTCGTTGTGATACCCCTTAACTCAAATTCCTTTCCTTCCAATGAAAATTTCATGAAAAGTTCTTGAAAATTAAAATCCACCATTGCTAATGATTGTAACCATTGGACCCCTAGTACGACATCAACACCACCCATAGGTATAGAAATCATTGGACTATTCATTACATATTCCCCCATAGTAATATTTATCTTATGGGATTATCCTGAGCAATTGATAGTTCCTCCATTTGTAATCATTACTTGAAACTTTGGTGTTGGATATATAAAGAAATTGAGATCTTTGGCTAATTCACAGTGAATGAAATTATGAGTACTACCATAATCAATTAACACTATTACCTTTTTCTTTTCGGTATATCCTTCGATATTGAGGGTTTGAGGAGTGTTAATTCCAACCAATACATGACATGATATGGTACTAGTAATCTCTTCAAAATAAATCTTTTATACATATTCATTTTGAGATGGTTCTTATTCTCGTTCGTCTTCACATTTTGTGTAGAATAATTTCTTCTGACCACACTTATGTCCCTTACAATAATTTATATCACAATTAGAGAATAAACCTTTTTATTTTCTTTCCTCCAATTGTTCAGGTGTAAACCTTGTATGTTGAGGTAGTTTAAAAGAAGGGACATTATTCTCTTGGTAGATGTTAGGGGTGGTCCTTCTAGTAGCCATAGCCATATTTTTCCTTTCAACATTTCTCGCCACCTTGAATGCATTCTCCAATGATTTGGGTTCCTAAAGGAAAACCTCATGTTGAATTTTATCCTTTAAAATTCCTATGAAAACATCAATCAGGTTCTCATCTGAAATATATGTTACCTTTATATTTAATCTTTGAAATTTCTCAATGTGCTCTGCAACCGAACCCCTTTGATTGAGATTTATCAATTGGCTGAAGAAGGTATTTATCCTTGTATCCTCATAATGTGTTATCATTTCTTCATTGAAAATTGTCTAAGTGACAAGTGATTTGTTAGAAAATATCCATCGATACCACACAAATTGATTACGTTCTAAATCTAAGGATGCAAGTCGTACCTTTTGTGTGTATGGCACATCATGTAGATAAAAGAACTGCTCCATATGGAGTATGCATGTTATTGGATCCTTTCCATAAAACTTCCTCATATCGATCTTAGGAAAGTGGTTGGTATTCAACCCAAAGCTGGAGTTTCTCCAGTATTGATTCATCTTCCTTGTGTCCTCATCATGTATTTCATGAGATACATTGTCACTTTTAGGTGGACTCTCTATTAGAAACTTTTTCAACCCTTCCATGATCTCCCCTTTTAATCCATCCATCTTAGTATCCATCATCGCTTCCATCTTATCTTTAGTTGAATCCATCATATTTTGTAGTTGATATTTTGTTACTTCCTTCTTTTGTAAATCATCTATTTCCTTGCGCATTTCTTCACCTTCATCAAGAGTCCAAGTAGGGTTGTCTGAGGGCTTGTTTGGTGTAGAAGTTCCCTGTTTTGGTGGAATGTTGGCCAAGTATCACTACAAGGTAGGAATTCCTAATTGGCTTAGGAAGAGGTACTCACAGACAAGGGATTGTTAGGTGTTATAGCTCTCTTATATACGTGAGGGGTCTAACAATATTACTTGGCCCAATATCTCAGGGAACTAACTAAGGAGGCTTGACCAGTAAACAATATGACCAAATCGTTTACTCGGTTAGTCTAAGGATATTAGGGGGTATCCCAATATACACTAGGTACGTGGGAGATAAAATACATAGTAGTGTTGTCTGATGTGAAACCGTTCAAAAGGGGCCTTCTGATATATTGTAGGTTCATAGAAGAACCACATTGTCCCCAGGTTGTAGTGCTGACAAGTAATGACAACTCCTAAGTTTAGAGACTCCAAAATACGTATGTACCTAAAAATCCCTAATATTCTCCAAAACGTATGTGATAATCATTTTATCCCACTTTCTTCCAGTTTTTTAATCACCACAATTGGATCTTCTTGTCAAAAGATATGCAAATTTAAAAAAAACAAAACACACCTTTTAAAACCCTAATTTGGACATTGTTTTGCTATTTGACCTTTCTTCTATTGTAGATATGAAATTTAAGCCCTTTTGAGTCTAAAATTTCAGCTTGAGGTATTGTCATGTGTTTTCTCTCCAACCCCACAGGTTACACCACTATTGTATTCTCCAAGAGAATTTATGATAAATTTCCCAAGATGTGTTGGTTGTTTCCATTTTAGGAGAGCGAACTTGTATGGCATGCCGCGTGTCCCTGTATTCACTTTAGAACTTGCATTTTTCACCAATAAACATTTGATCTGTACCATAATGAATGGAACATGTCTCACTCAAGTTGGAGGTCTTTTTCTTTAGATATAACAATTTTCCCAAGAACACATGTTTTAGACTAAAATCTGGACTAGCCCAAAACCCTAATTTCCTCAAAGAATAAATTTTAGTGTACAATGAATAAAGGGATGAAATTTGTAAACAAGATAATTCACTATTCTACCTTAATAATTTAAAAATTTAAGAACTTGAAACCAATCCGAAAAAAATTGGGAGTGAAAATTCCAAGAACACCTATTTCAGACTAGTTTTAGGACTAGTAAAAAAACCCTAACTTGAATAGAATATATCTCCAAACATGTAGATAACCAAGATCTAAAATTTGGACCCAATTTATCTCTATGTGTCTCCTCTAAACCATATAAGTTATAGATCCTATGACATTCCATAAAAAAAATTGTAGTGAAAATTCCAAGAAGACTTATTTTGAAGAAGCCAGTCCCGAGGATTATCTAGCTATGATACCAAATGTTAAGAACCAATTATCAAAATAGCATAAAAACCTCAGAATAAGCACATCATGCCTTGAAAAAGAGATAAATTTAGATAATAAGCCTCATCAAGGGGGAAACCTCCTTATACATCCCATGAATTCACAAATACAAGATGATTCCAAATGAAAAGGTCTCCTAAATATATATAGGAGACTAGAAGGTACAATTACAGCTAATGGACACAAGCCGATATAAATAAGATAACAATACTAATGTAACATTCCCTAATTTAGGGGTAAGGTGCCACGATTTAGGGCTTAAAAGTATTGGTATAGGGATCAAAAATAGGGTATTACATTCCTTCCCCCTAGATTTTGTACCATCCTCATTGCATATCATCACTATATATAGTAACAGCTTTTACATTAAAAAAACCCTAATAAATGTGGACATTTGTCCTACATAGTGACCTATAGCTCTATTATTGTTTCTTTAGGGCTATAGCATTGTACCTTTATGTTCCATATGGATCTATTTTTGAGCTCAATGATATTCCTATCTAATATACACACTCATTGTACCTATAATTCTCCTTTCAATTCCACTTGGATTAATGCCTAATCAACAACATAGTGAGGATAGCACACATAATTTTTCAACAATGACACATGAAACACATTATGAAATTTTATGGTAGTAGGTAATGAAAGAAAGTATGTAGTAGGCCCTATTCTATATAATATCTTAAATGGACCACAATATTTGGTTGGTATCTTAGTGAAGCTCACCAACTTCAAGGAACTTTTCTTTGGTTTTACTTTTAGAAAAAAATTCTCTCTAATTTCAAATTCCCTTGGTATTATTCCTTTATATCCATAAATATTTTTCCATCATGTGTTACCTTTGAATTTTTCTTCATCCTAACCATTCACTCTTCCATTTCTATGAGCAACTTGTTGAGTCCTCAACACACCCATAAAATTTTGAATTTTGGGGTACCATTTTTTCTTTTTTTCATTTGTGCATTCTTCTTTTCGGATTTTCATATGTTTTATATTTTTCCTTTTATAAGTATATGAATTTTTTTCTTTGTTTTATTTTCATCTGAAATCTCAAGAAAACCCCAAAAAATATCATGTTTTTCATAAGGGAATAAAAACAAAAGTAATAATTGAAAAAAGATAAAACTCACAACCTTTTCCAAAAAGTGTCGATGAACTCATCGAGGGTCGAGGAAAAAAGAAAAACATAACAATACAAATCACAAAGGCCCGACCCAATAGGGTCTTAAAAAAATGTTGACGCTAATGGACACATTGACATCAAGGGTTTTGTCTAGAAGATGTAAATGGGTGGTGTTTTGGATCGATCATCAACGAGACCATCGTAGTCAGTCGAAATTATATGGTTAATAAAAAGTAAAAAAAAAAGACAAACTATTTATCCTAATGAGAATATTTTGAAACTGTTGATGAAGCCATCAACTTCGGAAGAATTTTGAGTGAGATTAAAAAAAAAAACATATTCTCCCAATTGTTGATGAAGCCATCCGGCATAGATGGAATTCATTGAGTCATTAATAGAGAAACTCATTTTAGTCAATGTCGATGAACTATGAACCTAAATACATAACTTAGTTGTTTGATCGAGAATGAGGATTAATATAGGTCATCAAAGCTTTTTTCATGAGTTTTGTTTGTTTCGATGGCCATACAAGATCCACACCACCTGCCACATCATCCACCCCGTCGACCTTCCACGTTTCCAATATTACACTACCATGTCACCATCGATACTTTCTTTTTCAATGTAATCATTCCATGTCACCTTTCATATTGGCCACATCAGCATATTACGTTACCTTCCATACTTTCCTTGTCAACATGCCATGCCACTTTCTGTGTCATCTATCATACCTTCCATGTCACTCGTGATGCCAACCACCACATGGAATACCACGTCATTACCACATCACTTGTTATGTGATAACACACCTCATCATAGTATAAATTTATCTTGTGGTCATTGGTAGATGGGGGATTTAGTGGAATGTTTAATGAGTAGGCACTCCTTTTCGCTGATGCCGATAAACTCATGAAACATCGGAAAGATTAGTATAAGGTGAGTTTTACCACTCAAACGTTTTGCACTGATCACCGATAGACTCATTGATTTTGGCCCATAAAAAATTCAAAATTTCATAGGCTACAACAAAGGTTTGATGTCGATGAACCATCACTTGTAGAGTGAATCCTATCCATTCGATTGCAAGAGCGAATGGATCTGGACCATAAAATCTCTAACATGTGCTAGGTCCATTTATTATGGTTTTAGGAATTCCATGTCACGTAACATATTGAAAGGTCATGTTACCAATCCAACATCAACACATCACCATCCACGTCACTTTCTACATTGTCCTTCCACGTTACCAATCATCAACTAGCACATCACCATATGCAATCCATTTCTCCATGTCAGCATAACACTTCAATTTTCCACATCATTGTATTGGTCCACATCATCATCTCTAAGTCATCAATCATGCAATGCAACATCATCATTCCATGTCATTTCCACATCACAAATTGTGTTTCATTTTTCCACATCAGTCATCTATGTTAGCTACCACATCATATTTTGTACTTCATCTTTCCATCATCTGCCATGTCATCACTCTATGAACTTCTTATTAGAAAAGTAGGATCACGGAGAAATAAAATAAAAAAAATGAAGAAATAAAGCATAGAAGAAACATAATACAATAGAGACACAAATATATGTGGTTCATCCAGTGTGGGATACGTCCACCAGAGAAATTTCTAGGTCCTTCCTTTTTATTATCTAGCAAAATGAAGGGATACAATCTACAACACACCCGTTGTAACTTCCCCTTATTTATCTCACAGTATCGTCTCTTAGAATACAATATTCATGATAATATACAACTGCAATAGAATTCCCTCACAAAAGAGGGTTTCCTTCTAGGTTAAAAAACCCTAAAAATAACTTCTACCATTAGATTTGCGACCTTATAATGAATGGTCCAGATTGACTATGAAATTACAATATTTTACAATGAAATTTTTCCCATTTTTTCCCATTATTTAATCATCCTAACCCCCCCTAGACCCCCTTGGTGATAGTTGTTGGGGGGAAATACCCCCCACACCTCCCCGTTAGGAAATGGGGTCTAAGAACTACTGAAACAAACCACTTAATTATGAATATAATCAGGCTCCACAACCAACAATCTCCCACTTAGAGATTGATCACAACAACTCCATTATTGATGTACCTGTTGGACTATACTCTACCTTGGACCTAGAAAATTTCTCATATTCACCTTCATGCTTGAAGACCAGCTAAAACTAAGAAGGAACTCAATTTCTCCTTAGTTTCTCCCTTTATTAACATGTTTTCTAGATTATGGCTAGTATGCATCTTTTTCAACTTCAAATGTCCATCTTCCATGATGAATCATATGAAATGGTACCTGATTTGTATAATCTTAGTCTTTGAATGGAAGGATGAGTTCTTTGCAAGATGAATGACACCCTCACTATCACAATACAACCTTCTATTCTCCTATTTCTTTCCCAATTCCTCCATAATGTATGTAAACAAATCATTTCTTTACTATTCTCTATAGCAACAACATAATATGCTTATCTTATTGAAAGTGAAACAACCTTTTGTAGTTTTGAAATCCAACTTACTGCTATTCCACCTAGAGCCAAAAAACACCATGTGGTGCTCCTCCTACTATATTTATCACCTGCCATATATGAATCAACATATCCCTGTAGAATAGTGTTTGAACCTCCAAAACATAATGCATGAGTAGAATTACCTCTCAAATACCTAAGAATCCACTTTACTACCTCCCAATTTTCTTTGCCTAGATTTTTCATATAACTGCTCACAACTCCCACTACATGTGCAATATCTGGTCTTGTGCAAACCATCACATGCATCAAGCTGCCAACTGTTGATGAATAAGGGACCCTGGACATGTATTATATCTCCTCCTGTGTCTTGGGACACATTTCCTGGGTTAATTTAAAATGGTTGGCCAAAGGTGTACTAACGGGTTTTTCATTCTACATTCTAAACCTCTCTAATACCTTTTTTATGTACTCACCCTGAGACAATGTCAATTTTCAATTTTTCCTATGTCTTATTATTCTCATACCAAGGATTTTGTTTGCAGCACCCAAATACTTCCTCGCAAATGAATTAGCTAATTTCTTCTTCAACACATTTATATCCTACAACAAGCATGTCATCTACATACAATAGAAAGATAATATAACTTCCATTTTCTAGCCTTTTAAAATAAACACAACGATACCACTTCCTTGGAGCTTTCTTTAGGCCATACAAGATCTTATTCAATATGCATACAAAATTTTCCTTCCCTTTTACCTCATACACATGTGGTTGCTGCATATAAATATCATCCTCCAAATCCCCATGGAGAAAAGTTGTTTTTACATCTAAGTGTTCAAGATGCAAATCTTCTACTGCCACAAGGCTTAAAATAGTCGTAATTGAATTCATCTTCACAACAAGAGAAAATATTTCATCAAAATATATACCTTTCTTTTGTGCAAACCCCTTTACAACAAGTCTAGCCTTGTACCGCTTGTTTCCTCCATCTTCTTCCTTCAACTTGTAAACCCATTTATTCTGCAATGCTCTTTTTCCTGTAGGAAACTGAACCAAGTCCCAAGTCTGGTTATTTACCAAGGAATCCATTTCCTCTTTCATTCATTTCTCCCACTTGTTTTTAGTGTCTACCTACATTGCCTCTTCATAACATTATGGTTCACCAGAATCAATCAACAATAAATAATACAATGAAGGAGACTATGGCTCAAGATGTCTACTTAACCTGATAGATATTCTAACAACACTTGCAGGAGTTTGAGGTACTTTTTGTTCTAGTTGTTGTACATTTTTATTTTCTGGTACCTTTGGAATTTTGTTTTCAGTGATCTCATCAAGCACTATGTATTCTAGTTTTTATTTGTCATGTTTTTTTCTCTGTAACTGATATTTGTACATGACCTTCTCATTGAATATGACATGTATACTCTTAATAAAAAACTTATTTTCATAATCCCATAAGAGACAACCAAAGTCATTAACATCATATCTAATAAAGGTACACTTCTTGTATTTTGCCTCAATCTTTCTTCTATTTTCTTTATTAGTATGGACAAATGCTTCACAACTGAAAGTATTCAAAAAAGAATAGTTTACTTTTTTACCTTTCCATGCCTCCTCTAGAATTTCACCATCCAAAGATATTGAAGGTCCTTTATTTATTAAGTAAACAATAGTATCTACAACATCTTCCTAGAACTATAAGGGAAACCCAACATGTAATATCATACTCCTTGCATGTTCCATGATTGTCATGTTCATCCTTTCTGACACACCATTTTCTTGTGGTGTTCCTAGAACTGTTTTCTTTTTACGAATCCCATGGTATGAATAGTAATAGTCAAACTCCTTTCTAAAATATTCACCTCCATTGTCTGATATGAGACACTTCAACCTTTTTCCTGTCTCATTCTCAACCAAAGATTTATATTTCTTAAAAGTATCAAATACATCAGATTTTTGTTGAATGTGATAAAACCAAGTTTTTCTAGTTGCATCATCATTAAAAGTAATATAATAATGAGATCCACCAAGAGATGATACTTGAGTTGGTTCCCATACATTTGTATGCACAAGCTCTAACTTTTCATTCTTCTTTACCTTTCCAACTCTGAGAAATATGACTCTCTTCTATTTTCCAAAAACACAGTGGTCACAAAAATCCAAATCAGTTTGTTTAATATCTGAAAACAAATTTCTTTTGTGAAGTATTTGCATCCCCTTCTCACTCATGTATCCAATCCTATGAATCCATAGTTCTATATACACTCCTGTAGAAACTAAATATATATAAGATTCAATATTACCAATACATAAATACAATGTACCTACCTACTCTCCTTTTTCTATCACCAGTGATCCTTTGGTGACCTTCCACACCTTATCCGTAAATATAGTTATACATCCTTCACTTGAAAACTTCCCTGATGAAATTAGATTTTTCCTTAGATATGGTACATGCCTTACCTCTTCCAATAACCATTGGTTTCCATTCTTTTTCTTTATCTGTACCTTACCCATTCCAACAATTTTTCATAGTGCATCATCACCCAAATGAACATGTCCAAAATCACCTTGAACATAATCTAGAAAATGTTTCCTATGGGGTGTGGCATGAAATGAAACCCCTAAATCTACTACCCAAGACTCATAAATATTATCTATAGAAATAATCAAATCATCTTGTAACACATCACTTGTTACATTTTCTTCTTTATTTTTCTCTTATTGTCCATCTCTTTGTTTCTTTGGATCTCTGCAATATTTCTTCATATGTCCTTTCTTCCCACAATTCCAGCACTCTAACTTTCCCGGTCTAGATTTGGATCTACCCTTCGTAGAATTCCCATGGTTCCCCGAGCCCTTTCCTCTATATTTTTTTCTTCCTCTATTCTCCACAATCAACACATTACCTGGTGTCTCACCTATTATTTTTTATCGCATTACCTCGATAAGGATAACACCAACAACATCATCAAATTTTAGAGTGTTTGAACTAGATATAGAGTTACTTATAACCATGACCAAGCCATCCCATCTTTCTGGAAATGAGTACATGATTAGAAGATCACTGACCTCATCATCAAATTCCACTTTTATGGAACTTAGATGATTAGTAACTGTATTAAATTCATTTAAATGATCTTCAATAGACCCACCTTATTGTTGATTAATTCAGTTGGTTATCATTGATGTCAACCCTTGAAGAAATTCTGGTAGCATAATGGTTTGGGTAATGGAGCCAAGATTGATTGATGGATACTAGTATGAGTTTTGATATTTTTGCAGGAAAGACTATTCTAGATGGATAGTACATTGCATGAAATTTCCATTGGTATGTGGAACATCACATAACTCTTCACGGTTAGAGATTTATGGCCATGTGAAGTTGGAGAACCCTCACAAGTCATCTAGAAGCCCCAAAAGGTCAAAGTAGTCAAAGTGTTTGCAAAGAAGAAATTATCTAAATAATAAAGTGAAGTGATGAGTGCACTATAAGTCAAAGAGGATGCAAAATAAATTATTTAAATAATAAAGCTAATGGAGAACTTACTAATTATGGAAAGTGGTTAAGTTAAGTGGACAAGAGGTTATAAGTGGGTTAACCCTAAAACAAGGAAAGTGGGTTAAGATGGTTAGAAGGTAACCCCTTGAAGAATCTACATAAAAGTATAAATAAGAGGCAAGGGTATTTCATTCAAATCACACTTGAATATCATTGAGTATCTATTTTTGTGAAAGGTTATTTTGGGCAGGTATTATTGATAGAGAAA
>ML779992.1:432377-448601 GCA_009831015.1 Picea engelmannii
GAACCCCTTTGATTGAGATTTATCAATTGGCTGAAGAAGGTATTTATCCTTGTATCCTCATAATGTGTTATCATTTCTTCATTGAAAATTGTCTAAGTGACAAGTGATTTGTTAGAAAATATCCATCGATACCACACAAATTGATTACGTTCTAAATCTAAGGATGCAAGTCGTACCTTTTGTGTGTATGGCACATCATGTAGATAAAAGAACTGCTCCATATGGAGTATGCATGTTATTGGATCCTTTCCATAAAACTTCCTCATATCGATCTTAGGAAAGTGGTTGGTATTCAACCCAAAGCTGGAGTTTCTCCAGTATTGATTCATCTTCCTTGTGTCCTCATCATGTATTTCATGAGATACATTGTCACTTTTAGGTGGACTCTCTATTAGAAACTTTTTCAACCCTTCCATGATCTCCCCTTTTAATCCATCCATCTTAGTATCCATCATCGCTTCCATCTTATCTTTAGTTGAATCCATCATATTTTGTAGTTGATATTTTGTTACTTCCTTCTTTTGTAAATCATCTATTTCCTTGCGCATTTCTTCACCTTCATCAAGAGTCCAAGTAGGGTTGTCTGAGGGCTTGTTTGGTGTAGAAGTTCCCTGTTTTGGTGGAATGTTGGCCAAGTATCACTACAAGGTAGGAATTCCTAATTGGCTTAGGAAGAGGTACTCACAGACAAGGGATTGTTAGGTGTTATAGCTCTCTTATATACGTGAGGGGTCTAACAATATTACTTGGCCCAATATCTCAGGGAACTAACTAAGGAGGCTTGACCAGTAAACAATATGACCAAATCGTTTACTCGGTTAGTCTAAGGATATTAGGGGGTATCCCAATATACACTAGGTACGTGGGAGATAAAATACATAGTAGTGTTGTCTGATGTGAAACCGTTCAAAAGGGGCCTTCTGATATATTGTAGGTTCATAGAAGAACCACATTGTCCCCAGGTTGTAGTGCTGACAAGTAATGACAACTCCTAAGTTTAGAGACTCCAAAATACGTATGTACCTAAAAATCCCTAATATTCTCCAAAACGTATGTGATAATCATTTTATCCCACTTTCTTCCAGTTTTTTAATCACCACAATTGGATCTTCTTGTCAAAAGATATGCAAATTTAAAAAAAACAAAACACACCTTTTAAAACCCTAATTTGGACATTGTTTTGCTATTTGACCTTTCTTCTATTGTAGATATGAAATTTAAGCCCTTTTGAGTCTAAAATTTCAGCTTGAGGTATTGTCATGTGTTTTCTCTCCAACCCCACAGGTTACACCACTATTGTATTCTCCAAGAGAATTTATGATAAATTTCCCAAGATGTGTTGGTTGTTTCCATTTTAGGAGAGCGAACTTGTATGGCATGCCGCGTGTCCCTGTATTCACTTTAGAACTTGCATTTTTCACCAATAAACATTTGATCTGTACCATAATGAATGGAACATGTCTCACTCAAGTTGGAGGTCTTTTTCTTTAGATATAACAATTTTCCCAAGAACACATGTTTTAGACTAAAATCTGGACTAGCCCAAAACCCTAATTTCCTCAAAGAATAAATTTTAGTGTACAATGAATAAAGGGATGAAATTTGTAAACAAGATAATTCACTATTCTACCTTAATAATTTAAAAATTTAAGAACTTGAAACCAATCCGAAAAAAATTGGGAGTGAAAATTCCAAGAACACCTATTTCAGACTAGTTTTAGGACTAGTAAAAAAACCCTAACTTGAATAGAATATATCTCCAAACATGTAGATAACCAAGATCTAAAATTTGGACCCAATTTATCTCTATGTGTCTCCTCTAAACCATATAAGTTATAGATCCTATGACATTCCATAAAAAAAATTGTAGTGAAAATTCCAAGAAGACTTATTTTGAAGAAGCCAGTCCCGAGGATTATCTAGCTATGATACCAAATGTTAAGAACCAATTATCAAAATAGCATAAAAACCTCAGAATAAGCACATCATGCCTTGAAAAAGAGATAAATTTAGATAATAAGCCTCATCAAGGGGGAAACCTCCTTATACATCCCATGAATTCACAAATACAAGATGATTCCAAATGAAAAGGTCTCCTAAATATATATAGGAGACTAGAAGGTACAATTACAGCTAATGGACACAAGCCGATATAAATAAGATAACAATACTAATGTAACATTCCCTAATTTAGGGGTAAGGTGCCACGATTTAGGGCTTAAAAGTATTGGTATAGGGATCAAAAATAGGGTATTACATTCCTTCCCCCTAGATTTTGTACCATCCTCATTGCATATCATCACTATATATAGTAACAGCTTTTACATTAAAAAAACCCTAATAAATGTGGACATTTGTCCTACATAGTGACCTATAGCTCTATTATTGTTTCTTTAGGGCTATAGCATTGTACCTTTATGTTCCATATGGATCTATTTTTGAGCTCAATGATATTCCTATCTAATATACACACTCATTGTACCTATAATTCTCCTTTCAATTCCACTTGGATTAATGCCTAATCAACAACATAGTGAGGATAGCACACATAATTTTTCAACAATGACACATGAAACACATTATGAAATTTTATGGTAGTAGGTAATGAAAGAAAGTATGTAGTAGGCCCTATTCTATATAATATCTTAAATGGACCACAATATTTGGTTGGTATCTTAGTGAAGCTCACCAACTTCAAGGAACTTTTCTTTGGTTTTACTTTTAGAAAAAAATTCTCTCTAATTTCAAATTCCCTTGGTATTATTCCTTTATATCCATAAATATTTTTCCATCATGTGTTACCTTTGAATTTTTCTTCATCCTAACCATTCACTCTTCCATTTCTATGAGCAACTTGTTGAGTCCTCAACACACCCATAAAATTTTGAATTTTGGGGTACCATTTTTTCTTTTTTTCATTTGTGCATTCTTCTTTTCGGATTTTCATATGTTTTATATTTTTCCTTTTATAAGTATATGAATTTTTTTCTTTGTTTTATTTTCATCTGAAATCTCAAGAAAACCCCAAAAAATATCATGTTTTTCATAAGGGAATAAAAACAAAAGTAATAATTGAAAAAAGATAAAACTCACAACCTTTTCCAAAAAGTGTCGATGAACTCATCGAGGGTCGAGGAAAAAAGAAAAACATAACAATACAAATCACAAAGGCCCGACCCAATAGGGTCTTAAAAAAATGTTGACGCTAATGGACACATTGACATCAAGGGTTTTGTCTAGAAGATGTAAATGGGTGGTGTTTTGGATCGATCATCAACGAGACCATCGTAGTCAGTCGAAATTATATGGTTAATAAAAAGTAAAAAAAAAAGACAAACTATTTATCCTAATGAGAATATTTTGAAACTGTTGATGAAGCCATCAACTTCGGAAGAATTTTGAGTGAGATTAAAAAAAAAAACATATTCTCCCAATTGTTGATGAAGCCATCCGGCATAGATGGAATTCATTGAGTCATTAATAGAGAAACTCATTTTAGTCAATGTCGATGAACTATGAACCTAAATACATAACTTAGTTGTTTGATCGAGAATGAGGATTAATATAGGTCATCAAAGCTTTTTTCATGAGTTTTGTTTGTTTCGATGGCCATACAAGATCCACACCACCTGCCACATCATCCACCCCGTCGACCTTCCACGTTTCCAATATTACACTACCATGTCACCATCGATACTTTCTTTTTCAATGTAATCATTCCATGTCACCTTTCATATTGGCCACATCAGCATATTACGTTACCTTCCATACTTTCCTTGTCAACATGCCATGCCACTTTCTGTGTCATCTATCATACCTTCCATGTCACTCGTGATGCCAACCACCACATGGAATACCACGTCATTACCACATCACTTGTTATGTGATAACACACCTCATCATAGTATAAATTTATCTTGTGGTCATTGGTAGATGGGGGATTTAGTGGAATGTTTAATGAGTAGGCACTCCTTTTCGCTGATGCCGATAAACTCATGAAACATCGGAAAGATTAGTATAAGGTGAGTTTTACCACTCAAACGTTTTGCACTGATCACCGATAGACTCATTGATTTTGGCCCATAAAAAATTCAAAATTTCATAGGCTACAACAAAGGTTTGATGTCGATGAACCATCACTTGTAGAGTGAATCCTATCCATTCGATTGCAAGAGCGAATGGATCTGGACCATAAAATCTCTAACATGTGCTAGGTCCATTTATTATGGTTTTAGGAATTCCATGTCACGTAACATATTGAAAGGTCATGTTACCAATCCAACATCAACACATCACCATCCACGTCACTTTCTACATTGTCCTTCCACGTTACCAATCATCAACTAGCACATCACCATATGCAATCCATTTCTCCATGTCAGCATAACACTTCAATTTTCCACATCATTGTATTGGTCCACATCATCATCTCTAAGTCATCAATCATGCAATGCAACATCATCATTCCATGTCATTTCCACATCACAAATTGTGTTTCATTTTTCCACATCAGTCATCTATGTTAGCTACCACATCATATTTTGTACTTCATCTTTCCATCATCTGCCATGTCATCACTCTATGAACTTCTTATTAGAAAAGTAGGATCACGGAGAAATAAAATAAAAAAAATGAAGAAATAAAGCATAGAAGAAACATAATACAATAGAGACACAAATATATGTGGTTCATCCAGTGTGGGATACGTCCACCAGAGAAATTTCTAGGTCCTTCCTTTTTATTATCTAGCAAAATGAAGGGATACAATCTACAACACACCCGTTGTAACTTCCCCTTATTTATCTCACAGTATCGTCTCTTAGAATACAATATTCATGATAATATACAACTGCAATAGAATTCCCTCACAAAAGAGGGTTTCCTTCTAGGTTAAAAAACCCTAAAAATAACTTCTACCATTAGATTTGCGACCTTATAATGAATGGTCCAGATTGACTATGAAATTACAATATTTTACAATGAAATTTTTCCCATTTTTTCCCATTATTTAATCATCCTAACCCCCCCTAGACCCCCTTGGTGATAGTTGTTGGGGGGAAATACCCCCCACACCTCCCCGTTAGGAAATGGGGTCTAAGAACTACTGAAACAAACCACTTAATTATGAATATAATCAGGCTCCACAACCAACAATCTCCCACTTAGAGATTGATCACAACAACTCCATTATTGATGTACCTGTTGGACTATACTCTACCTTGGACCTAGAAAATTTCTCATATTCACCTTCATGCTTGAAGACCAGCTAAAACTAAGAAGGAACTCAATTTCTCCTTAGTTTCTCCCTTTATTAACATGTTTTCTAGATTATGGCTAGTATGCATCTTTTTCAACTTCAAATGTCCATCTTCCATGATGAATCATATGAAATGGTACCTGATTTGTATAATCTTAGTCTTTGAATGGAAGGATGAGTTCTTTGCAAGATGAATGACACCCTCACTATCACAATACAACCTTCTATTCTCCTATTTCTTTCCCAATTCCTCCATAATGTATGTAAACAAATCATTTCTTTACTATTCTCTATAGCAACAACATAATATGCTTATCTTATTGAAAGTGAAACAACCTTTTGTAGTTTTGAAATCCAACTTACTGCTATTCCACCTAGAGCCAAAAAACACCATGTGGTGCTCCTCCTACTATATTTATCACCTGCCATATATGAATCAACATATCCCTGTAGAATAGTGTTTGAACCTCCAAAACATAATGCATGAGTAGAATTACCTCTCAAATACCTAAGAATCCACTTTACTACCTCCCAATTTTCTTTGCCTAGATTTTTCATATAACTGCTCACAACTCCCACTACATGTGCAATATCTGGTCTTGTGCAAACCATCACATGCATCAAGCTGCCAACTGTTGATGAATAAGGGACCCTGGACATGTATTATATCTCCTCCTGTGTCTTGGGACACATTTCCTGGGTTAATTTAAAATGGTTGGCCAAAGGTGTACTAACGGGTTTTTCATTCTACATTCTAAACCTCTCTAATACCTTTTTTATGTACTCACCCTGAGACAATGTCAATTTTCAATTTTTCCTATGTCTTATTATTCTCATACCAAGGATTTTGTTTGCAGCACCCAAATACTTCCTCGCAAATGAATTAGCTAATTTCTTCTTCAACACATTTATATCCTACAACAAGCATGTCATCTACATACAATAGAAAGATAATATAACTTCCATTTTCTAGCCTTTTAAAATAAACACAACGATACCACTTCCTTGGAGCTTTCTTTAGGCCATACAAGATCTTATTCAATATGCATACAAAATTTTCCTTCCCTTTTACCTCATACACATGTGGTTGCTGCATATAAATATCATCCTCCAAATCCCCATGGAGAAAAGTTGTTTTTACATCTAAGTGTTCAAGATGCAAATCTTCTACTGCCACAAGGCTTAAAATAGTCGTAATTGAATTCATCTTCACAACAAGAGAAAATATTTCATCAAAATATATACCTTTCTTTTGTGCAAACCCCTTTACAACAAGTCTAGCCTTGTACCGCTTGTTTCCTCCATCTTCTTCCTTCAACTTGTAAACCCATTTATTCTGCAATGCTCTTTTTCCTGTAGGAAACTGAACCAAGTCCCAAGTCTGGTTATTTACCAAGGAATCCATTTCCTCTTTCATTCATTTCTCCCACTTGTTTTTAGTGTCTACCTACATTGCCTCTTCATAACATTATGGTTCACCAGAATCAATCAACAATAAATAATACAATGAAGGAGACTATGGCTCAAGATGTCTACTTAACCTGATAGATATTCTAACAACACTTGCAGGAGTTTGAGGTACTTTTTGTTCTAGTTGTTGTACATTTTTATTTTCTGGTACCTTTGGAATTTTGTTTTCAGTGATCTCATCAAGCACTATGTATTCTAGTTTTTATTTGTCATGTTTTTTTCTCTGTAACTGATATTTGTACATGACCTTCTCATTGAATATGACATGTATACTCTTAATAAAAAACTTATTTTCATAATCCCATAAGAGACAACCAAAGTCATTAACATCATATCTAATAAAGGTACACTTCTTGTATTTTGCCTCAATCTTTCTTCTATTTTCTTTATTAGTATGGACAAATGCTTCACAACTGAAAGTATTCAAAAAAGAATAGTTTACTTTTTTACCTTTCCATGCCTCCTCTAGAATTTCACCATCCAAAGATATTGAAGGTCCTTTATTTATTAAGTAAACAATAGTATCTACAACATCTTCCTAGAACTATAAGGGAAACCCAACATGTAATATCATACTCCTTGCATGTTCCATGATTGTCATGTTCATCCTTTCTGACACACCATTTTCTTGTGGTGTTCCTAGAACTGTTTTCTTTTTACGAATCCCATGGTATGAATAGTAATAGTCAAACTCCTTTCTAAAATATTCACCTCCATTGTCTGATATGAGACACTTCAACCTTTTTCCTGTCTCATTCTCAACCAAAGATTTATATTTCTTAAAAGTATCAAATACATCAGATTTTTGTTGAATGTGATAAAACCAAGTTTTTCTAGTTGCATCATCATTAAAAGTAATATAATAATGAGATCCACCAAGAGATGATACTTGAGTTGGTTCCCATACATTTGTATGCACAAGCTCTAACTTTTCATTCTTCTTTACCTTTCCAACTCTGAGAAATATGACTCTCTTCTATTTTCCAAAAACACAGTGGTCACAAAAATCCAAATCAGTTTGTTTAATATCTGAAAACAAATTTCTTTTGTGAAGTATTTGCATCCCCTTCTCACTCATGTATCCAATCCTATGAATCCATAGTTCTATATACACTCCTGTAGAAACTAAATATATATAAGATTCAATATTACCAATACATAAATACAATGTACCTACCTACTCTCCTTTTTCTATCACCAGTGATCCTTTGGTGACCTTCCACACCTTATCCGTAAATATAGTTATACATCCTTCACTTGAAAACTTCCCTGATGAAATTAGATTTTTCCTTAGATATGGTACATGCCTTACCTCTTCCAATAACCATTGGTTTCCATTCTTTTTCTTTATCTGTACCTTACCCATTCCAACAATTTTTCATAGTGCATCATCACCCAAATGAACATGTCCAAAATCACCTTGAACATAATCTAGAAAATGTTTCCTATGGGGTGTGGCATGAAATGAAACCCCTAAATCTACTACCCAAGACTCATAAATATTATCTATAGAAATAATCAAATCATCTTGTAACACATCACTTGTTACATTTTCTTCTTTATTTTTCTCTTATTGTCCATCTCTTTGTTTCTTTGGATCTCTGCAATATTTCTTCATATGTCCTTTCTTCCCACAATTCCAGCACTCTAACTTTCCCGGTCTAGATTTGGATCTACCCTTCGTAGAATTCCCATGGTTCCCCGAGCCCTTTCCTCTATATTTTTTTCTTCCTCTATTCTCCACAATCAACACATTACCTGGTGTCTCACCTATTATTTTTTATCGCATTACCTCGATAAGGATAACACCAACAACATCATCAAATTTTAGAGTGTTTGAACTAGATATAGAGTTACTTATAACCATGACCAAGCCATCCCATCTTTCTGGAAATGAGTACATGATTAGAAGATCACTGACCTCATCATCAAATTCCACTTTTATGGAACTTAGATGATTAGTAACTGTATTAAATTCATTTAAATGATCTTCAATAGACCCACCTTATTGTTGATTAATTCAGTTGGTTATCATTGATGTCAACCCTTGAAGAAATTCTGGTAGCATAATGGTTTGGGTAATGGAGCCAAGATTGATTGATGGATACTAGTATGAGTTTTGATATTTTTGCAGGAAAGACTATTCTAGATGGATAGTACATTGCATGAAATTTCCATTGGTATGTGGAACATCACATAACTCTTCACGGTTAGAGATTTATGGCCATGTGAAGTTGGAGAACCCTCACAAGTCATCTAGAAGCCCCAAAAGGTCAAAGTAGTCAAAGTGTTTGCAAAGAAGAAATTATCTAAATAATAAAGTGAAGTGATGAGTGCACTATAAGTCAAAGAGGATGCAAAATAAATTATTTAAATAATAAAGCTAATGGAGAACTTACTAATTATGGAAAGTGGTTAAGTTAAGTGGACAAGAGGTTATAAGTGGGTTAACCCTAAAACAAGGAAAGTGGGTTAAGATGGTTAGAAGGTAACCCCTTGAAGAATCTACATAAAAGTATAAATAAGAGGCAAGGGTATTTCATTCAAATCACACTTGAATATCATTGAGTATCTATTTTTGTGAAAGGTTATTTTGGGCAGGTATTATTGATAGAGAAATATTGCAGAAGAAAAAGTGCAGTAGGAAAATTGTGGTAGAAAAAGTGCAACAGGAAAACTGCGAAAGAAAAAGTACGGTGGGAAAAGTGCGGAAGGAAAACTATGGAAGAAAAAGTGTGGCAGGAAAAATGCGGCAGAAAAACTACGACAGAAAAATTGCAGCAGGAAAAGTGCGATAGAAAAACCGCGACCGAATAATCATAGCAGTGGATTCGCAGCAACAGAATGCTACAAGAAGAAAAAAAAAGGTGGGGGTTTGGTTGAGGTATGTTGCTGAGGTTATTGGTACAGATAGAGGTTGTATAACAGTGAAGTTATAGCACATGGTTTGAGGTACAGACTTGTGGTATAGTGTTTGAGGTATATGTGATCTGATCAGATTTGAAAGATGAAATTGATGAGGGCTTTTGGTTGAGGTACATATTGGGTACATGGTTGAGACAAGTAGTTGATGACTTGGAACATACATAAGGTGTATATTTAATGATGTTGGTACATCTTGATGAGTCATAGTTGATGTGTAGTTCATGCATGATTGGTACATACTTGGTACATGGTTGGAGGTACTTATTAGTAGTATTGTTGACACATGGTTTATGGATGATGTAACATACTTGTCTTGGTATATTATTAGAATCACATATTGATATTGGTGATTATTATGAGTTGTTGTGATATACTTGGTGGATGCACATATTGGTGTTATTGTGCATATGGTTGAGAGTTGTCTTGGTGATTTCTCTTGGTGAGTAGATCTTATTTAGTTGATAATATTGATGAGACATGTTGTTGTGATAGGTTGTTTGGACAGGTTGTTGTGACAGGTTATTTGTACAGGTTTGGTGCATGGTTGATGCACTTGTTCATGGTACATGTTGAGGTATAGGTTGGTGCATGCTTGATGCAATTTCTTATGGTAGAGGTTGATTAAAGGTTGTTTGGTATAGATTGGTGCATGGTTAATGCACTTGTTTATGGTACAAGTTGATGTATGGTTTCGGCTATTGGTACAGGTTGTTTGGTGTAGGCTGATTGGTACAAGTTTACATCAGTATATGTCATAGTGATAGTGTGACAATGGTTCCATCATTCTACTTATACGTTAGGGTGGTCGGATGGGGAAAGGACAGGTATTTGTATCCAACTTTCAGTTATAGTCAGAAAACATAGGGGGTTGTAGCCAGAGAATTGGGGAGTTGGAGCTTCCCTCAGGTTGTAGTCTGAGAAACTAGGGGGTTGGAGCCTCCTTCCAATTGTAGCTGCAAAACAAAGGAAGTTGGTTATTCCAATGAATTTAATTATTAAAGACATGTAAGAAAAAGCATTATGTGGTTTTCTCCTTCTTTGGGTTTGAACATAAAACACTTGTGTATTGTGTATGTGTGTGATTGATCATTTGTTCATTTTTAATTTACTCTGCAACTATTGGATGATAATGCTACATTGATATAACACTTGAATTTTATGGTGAAAAAGGATTAAATTTCTCTATTATTGATTCACCTCCCTCTCAGTAATCTAACAATTGGTATCAAAGCTAGTTCCTTCAAGAATCTGTTTAACCATTGAAAGGTAGATCATGGAGAGAAAAAACATCTATAAACATGAAATACCATAGTTTGATGGGCATAAGTATTCATTCTAGAGAAGAAGGATGAAAACTGATATACATCTATAGGGATTAGAAGTTTGGAAATCTATAGTACATGGATACAAAGAACCAACAGTTCCGCCAACAAGTGAAAGAGAAATAAAACTCGGTAAAAATAATTCCAAAGCCACAAATGCACTTCTGAATGGTCTTGGTGAATCTGCATACACCAAATTTATGCAATTTAAATCCGCTAAAGATATTTGGGACAAACTTCAAAATATTTATGAAGGAGATTCAAAAGTCAAAGAAACAAAGATTCAAAATTACAGAGGTCAGTTCGAACAACTAAAGATGAAGGAAGATGAGAATATTGAATCTTACTTCTTAAGAGTCGATGAAACAATAAATGCAATCATAGGATTGGGAGAATAAATTAAAGAATCTATAATTGTTCAAAAGGTACTAATATCTCTTCCTATGAGATTTGATCCTAAGATATCAACACTAGAAGAAAGAGAAGATCTAGTCTCAATAAGCATGGACGAACTACATGGAATCTTCACAGCATATGAAATGAGAACTGAACAGGAAAATCTAGATATAAAAGAAGCATCTTTCAAAGCATCCCAAATTTCAAAGAAAAAGGGAAAGAAAAAAGAAAAAGAACATAGCAACAACAGTGATATCTCTAGAGATGATGAAGAAATGGCCAATTTTTTCAAGATATTGAACAAGGGAACCAACGATAGATATAAATGTAAGATTCCATTGATTTGTTTTAATTGTGATGGTATTGGTCATTTTTCTAACAAATGACCTTATAAGAACTGTAACGACCCTCCTCTTTACGACAACAACTCTGATAACAGGTGCAATTTCTTTTTTTGTTTTAACAGTGTGTGCGCGCGTGTAGGAGGGGAAACAGACACACATGACTCTACGTCATCGCCCGACGACTAACAAGATGCAACCACGAGGATCACCACAAGAATATGCAATGTGCACAACAAGTATTTTCACGCAAATACTACTCGAGACAAGAGCGCCCCACAATATCTTCAACAATAAACGACATATTGGGTTAGGTACCATATGAACACAGAAGGAAGGATCCGTAGTAATAGGTCTTACTATTTCTACACAGGAAAGAAGGGAATTTAATCTTAGTTCTCTGCTCCAGAGAGAGAGAAGGTCAGATAGGCTCCTGGCCAACTGCTCAGGCAGAAACTAGTAATCCCCGCAGGTGTGTCGCAAGAGTGGAAACCCTGCCTTTAAAGGGTCTGATACTCTTGATACGGCACTGGATTCTTGACGCAGAAGAACACATAGACAATATAGTAAGGCTACTGAAGGTGTCTACATCCCTCCCAACACAAGCAGACCACGCAGTGCACTACCCCCAAGTACTACAAATCAGGGACAATCAAGACGTCTACGGGAGACGCAAGTCCAAGGACACTGTCAACCGACCATTAATTATGACTCAGCATAACCTACGACTCAACTGGCTACAAGTATATATCATTACTTCATTAAATCAGTTAATCGATAAGTCATCGACCCAACCAAAAAAATGAGTACGCATGATTAATTTCTAAATCTAACATTTACATATTTTGGTCTTGGTTTGAGGACCTTACACCCCTTAGGTTGAAAATTGAAACGTCTTAAAATGTGTAGTCTTACCATTACTTTCATTCTACAACAATATTGTAAACAATCATCAATGTCCTTACCTTCCTATGATCTCAAGGCTATAAAGCATTTTTCCATCAGTGAGGATATTTCATTTTCAAGATTCAACGATAATTTACCATGACCATCGCCTACATTGACATCGCCATCAAGGCTAGCATTATACATCGTACTGTAAAGACTTGCAAACTTGCTAACTAAGTTCATAATAAAAGTATAATGACACACCATAGCGCTAGCCTTTATCACATTCATAATATCAAGACTTTGCAATTTCGCCAACTAATTTCATAATACAATTTTAATGTTATACTTGCAATATGATGAATTTGCAAACTCGCTAACCAAATTCCTATTAAAATTATAGTGACATCACTAATAATTAATAAACATGGCAATCCTCATGGTTCTAAATCCACAATCATAACAAGAATAATCGTTTATTATTATATACAAGGCACTTTATGATGATAATTTAATAATCATAGTAATGCTATCATTTTAATTAATCCTTCAAACTTATTGCCTAAAGGATCATCAAACTTAACAATTAAATCTCCCTGAATTAATTCAATATTACCATAATCAACGTTTCAAGGTATATGTTAGCAAATCCACTACAACACAACACCATATGCTAACATTCATTGCTTTTCATTAACCACAATTAAACATTGACTAAATAAGCAAGCTTGCTATTGTTAATTACTAACTAATTAAGTTATGATGATAATGAATTTTTACCTATCATAAGGTAAATTGCCCTTATGAAAAGAAAGTAGACTGCTGGTCAATTTCAAAATAAGAGCAATTATCTCTTCTAAAACATGGATAAAACATAAATAAATAAATGTAATGCCCCTTTTTCTTTTTACTGGGTCCGTTAGGGTTTTGTTTTATACCAGGCCGAGGATTTTACCAGCAGGTACGTATGGGCATTCACCGACAGCTAGTTAGAGGTTGAGCTAGGGTTTATTTAATTTTATGGCAAAAAAAGTGGATGGAACCAATGAGATGGAAAAGGCAATAAGATAATATATAATTTCTTTCTTTACAAATTTTAAAGAATTCAGTCAAGGTCAATTACGTTTGAGCTGGGATTGACCACTATATAACCTGCAGTTATAATAATAGAGCCTCAATAAAACTTGTATAAACTCGATGGGGAGTTTTGTATTTAAATAAATGACTCCAATACCTACAAGAAAAATATCATTTTCCAGTGGTTCGACTTAGACTTTTACCTTTTTACAGTGATTGGTTGATTTTTAATTTTCTGTTGTCGGAAAGTATTACTCGAATTCATCTCAATAAGGTATCTCACATCTTTTGGTTTGATTACTAACTTGGCGGTTCAGTTTCCAACGATAGTCGCTCCAAATTCCACGCGGCTCAATTTCTAGTGGGCATGTGGCTAGTATTCTCCCTTTTTTTTGAAAAGTTTAAATGGCCAAGGTGTGTGTGTGGTCAATGACCAAAATCAGAGCAACTACAGTAATTATGTGACCAAAATCTGGATGTACACAGGTTCTGAAAAAATGCGGCCCAAAGAATGAACACATCATTATGATCCCAATGAAACGAACCATAACGCATTTACTGAACTTTATTTAACATAAGAAAGACAATAAACTGGAATCCATATAAGGTAAGCAATATATATTCATAATTGAATAAGGTAATTAAAAATAATTATTCCTACAACTATTTTTGGAAAGTGTGAATTTTAGTCTCTTCAGTTCGTTAAACCATGAAATAGTTTAATCGGTTCCAGTTCGTGCATGAGAAGTGAGTCTTCACTATTTGAACTAGCACATAAAGAAAGCTAACTTCAACCCTAAATGTAGTTGTATCCCAGGAAATGGCAGTGAGAGCAACGCTCATGAACCTAATCCGCCCATAGTCAATCAAATGCCCCGACAATGTAAACGCACACAAAAGTTTCAACGCCCACAACCAAATAAGAAAAACGCCCATAAACCAAAATGCCCACCGTCACAATTCGCCCACTGTACAAAAGCGTAAACCCACCGAAAAATAAATTGCCACTGTACAAAAATGAAAATCCACTGAACAAAAAAACCAATCATCCACTGAATAAAGACGAAACCCCACTGGAAAAAGGTTTCCCACGGTACAAAAACAACGAAAACCCGCTGAAAAAAGGAAACCGCCCACTGCATAAAAAAAACGAAAACCCACTGCAAAAATTTCGCCCACTGTACCAATCGAAAACCCACTGAAAGAAAAAACGCCCACTGTATAAATCGAAAACCCACTGAAAGAAATATGCCCACTGTATAAAAAAAATGAACCCCACTGTAAAAATCGCTCCCTGTTCTACGGGGATGCCTCCTATGGAAAGGTAAAAACGAAATAAAATAAACCCACAACAATTTACCAGAAACCCTCAACTGCATTGTTATAAACAATGAAGATCTTCTGAAATACCCCCTTTGTTTTTCTTACAGAGTATAAAGGACGAGGAAATAACATCTCACAACAATACAATCATAATCGCAACAGTAAATCACTATGAATTCTACTCTATTAAGTTCATGAGCATACCCTTGCCTTATTTTCTTGCCGCAATGACTCCTGTGCTATGTTCCGCTTCCGCCTTCAGTTCTGCTCCCGCTCGTCGACCGTAGAGGACTCACCGGTACCTCCCAGCCAAACGCTAGGGGTACTCTCCTTCCCCCTTAGCCCCCCAAGCTGCAAAGTGTCCACACACAATCCAGACAGTACCTAGCTTCCCAGCTCGCCTCCAAGGCTGAGCTACCACTCAAGTCAGCTGGGAAATCCCCAACTCCCACAAGCAATCAGTCTCGTTGAAATTTTGACAGCATAACAATACCTCCTAGTCGATCCCCTCTTTTCCCCCCATATTCTTTCTTTTATCCTCTTTTTTGACCTAATCCTATTAGGTTTGTTTTTCCAAAACCCTAAATCCCCTAATCCTATTTATTTCTTTTTATTTCCTTTTTTTTTTGAAAACTCAAAAGGTAAATGCGCCTAAGCATCTTTTCATATTATTATTTTTTTTAAATTCATAATATATATATATTTTCTTTTAAACTCCCTTTAGTTAGCTAATTAATTTCCTCTTTTCAAATTTACAACCCCCTAATTGAATTAATTTATTAAATCTCTTTATTTTACCCTACACCCTTTATGAAGACTCACATTAGCTTAAGTGGGTTTTTTTTTTGTTCAATTTTATTGTTAGCACTTGTATTGTTAATGCTTAGCTAGTAGGAAATGAAATTCTAATGTTATTTGAATTGCAGAGCTGTTGTGAGCTAGAATATAATGGCGTTGTTATTAGGAGATGGTTAAGTTTTGATTATTATGTTAGGGTGAAGTAGTAGTACCTTCCTAGAAAGACAAATTATCAAGCTTATTACCGGGAATGAGGAAAGGCCTTATGTACGCAATTAAGTAAAGAAATACTTTATGAATTCAATTAACGGAGGAATTGTTTTATGTATTTAATTAAGGAAGGAAACTCCTCGGATTAGGTGGAGGTTGCAAATCATCAAAGGGGTAATGAATATTTAATGTATACTCTTGAATTATGTTTTTTTTT
>ML779992.1:448751-462746 GCA_009831015.1 Picea engelmannii
AAATACTTTATGAATTCAATTAACGGAGGAATTGTTTTATGTATTTAATTAAGGAAGGAAACTCCTCGGATTAGGTGGAGGTTGCAAATCATCAAAGGGGTAATGAATATTTAATGTATACTCTTGAATTATGTTTTTTTTTTGACATAGGGCTCAAATTCTGAAATGGCGACGCCAGGTTAGGGGAATTGTTTTAAGGATTTATTCAGGTGTTGAGGTATTAGGGCTATTTAGGCTGAATCCTTTCTCTACATTAATGCGACATGCCCTTCATGACGCACCACGTGCTCCAAGGGTGCCACTTGCCTCTTGAAATTCTTTTGTGCGACGTGCCCTTCAGGATGCACCACGTGCTCCAAGGGTGCCACTCGCCAACTGAGTTTCTTTTGTGCGACGTGCCTTTCAGGATGCACCACGTGCTCCAAGGGTGCCACTCGCCAACTGGACTGATTGGTAGACATCTATAACCCCTGGAGTCAATACTCCGCCAGGTGAACTTGTGGGAGACTAAGGGTTCTAAGGAATAAGGCCCCCGCCTTATTGCGTTCCCTTTAGAATCATCATGAGCGACTGTCGCAGTCTGCCCTCACAACATCGTGCATCCTATCAAACTAGGTAATCGTTAACCTACAGTTCGGGCCACGGTGGGAGTGCTAGCAGGCGGTGGTAGGGATGTTGTCCACCCCTCTCCCTCAACCTCTCTGCAGATCGTGTGTGGCCCCTTTACTCCATATGTGAGTCTGGTCGGCAAGCTATCGTCAGCCTGCATCATCAACAATCATGTCAGAAATGTCAACATCAAATCATCAAATTAAATGAAACATCATAGTAAACATATCAACCCAAAAGCACACTCCCTGACTCAGTCCGGAGTCCAAGGGGATTCTACCGATGCCTCTGCATCCTCAAGGTCAAAACCCTACACACTCAATAAAACTAAGTCAATAGCATCTGTCGACATCAAATAGTAACACATCATGTCATCTGTCAATCACATCATAATCAAGTATAAATGGTGTAACATCATAAAAGTCCAGATCACTTGCGAGCAAGTGTCCTCAAATAATAAGTTTTCTCAGTGCACCAGAGCGGGATGTTACATACACCCCCTCTTGGTCTAAACTTCGTCCCGAAGTTTCTCAGTATAAATGAAGAAATAAAGTATCATAGTATCATAAGTCTATCTATCAAACAAAAATGGAAACTGCTGACGCATATCATATGCGTCCTCCCAGGTCGCCGAGTGTGGACTATAACTGTCCCACTGGACCTTGACCTGATCTACCATTCGACGTCGTAACTGTCGAATGCGATGATCTAAGATGCGGACCGGCTCAGCCATGAGTTCTCCCTCATCCGATACCTGCAAGGAACTCAGGTCAATCACATGTGTAGGATCACTAATATAATGTCTCAAAACAGATACATGAAAAACATCGTGCATATGCCTCAAAGAATCAGGCAAGGCTAGTCGATAGGCCACGGTCCCCTTTCTCTCCATAATATCGAAAGGTCCCATGAATCTAGGAGAGATTCTAGCTCCTTTTCCAAACTTGATCGAACTCTTATGCGGTTTAACCCACAAGAAGACTCGATCGTCGACCTCGTAACTACGGTCGACTCGGTGCGCGTCGACATAACTCTTCTGTCGATCATGTGCTTCTTTAATCCTTTGTCTTATGGTTTGCATTTGCTCTTCCATTTCTTGGATCGCTTATGGTCCCACCAGGACCCTATCCTCAAGCCGATCCCAACTCAAGGGCATCCGACATGGTCGCCCATAAAGAAACTCAAAAGGAACCATCTTTATGGTGCTTTGATAACTGTTGTTTTAAGGGAACTCTACTAGAGGCAAGAATTCCTCCCAACACTTTTGTTGGTCCATCACGTACATGCACAACATGTCTTCCAAGGTTTTCTTCATTTTTTCGGTCTGCCCATCGGTCTCTGGGTGATACGCAGTACTAAAATTAATTTGGGTTCCCAAGGCCTCTTGGAAACTCATCCAAAATTGTTCGATGAACACTGATCCTCGATCGGATATAATCCTTTTAGTCATGCCATGTAGCCTCACAATCTCACTGATGAAAAATATCGCTATGTCAGGTGCCTGATACGTCGTACACACAGGAATAAAGTGAGCACTCTTCGTCAGAGTGTCTACTACTACAAAAATCGAGTCGTGTCTCCTTGCCGTCAGTGGCAATCCAACAATAAAATCCATCGATATAACTTCCCATTTTGATTCCGGAATGGCATGTGGTTGAAGTAAACCTGTTGGGTGTCTATGTTCAGCCTTTACCTGCTGACACTCTAGACATCTAGCCACAAAGTTGACTATGTCGACCTTCATTCATTTCCAAAAGAATAAGGGTTTAAGGTCTGCTCTCATCGTCGTGACTCCCGAGTGAGCCATGTAAACTGCTCTATGAGCCTCGTTCAGGATCAACATCCTCAACTCATCATTTGGCGGTACGTAAATCCGACCTCTAAACCTCATTAAACCATCGCTATCAAATGAATATCCCTCATATCATGGTACCATCATTGTGTTTTTTCCGATAAAGTCCTTGACTTCGATGTACCAGTCATCATCACACTGTAAGGTGCGAATCTTCTCACATAGATTTGTCTGAAGAGGTAACACTGAAAAGATGTGTGGCCTCCGACTCAAGGCATCTGCCACTTAGTTCATTGTTCCCTTTATGTAAGTAATCTCGAAGTCGTATTCGCTAAGCAATTCCGACCAATTCCGTTGTCGCGCGTTCAGGTCGCTTTGCGTAAAAATGTGTTGTAGTCCACAATGATCAGTATTTAATTCAAATTTGCATCCAAAAAGGTAGTGTCTCCAAACCTTCAAGGCATATACGATGGCTAGTAACTCCAAGTCACGCGTCGCATAGTTCTCCTCATGCCTTCTCAGCTTCCTCAAAATGTAAGCAATCACTCGTCTGTCCTGCATCAAGACTTTGCCTAAACCTTCCTTGGATGCGTCAGTGCAGACCAAGAAGTATGCGTCCATGTCAGGGACCTTTAGTATTGGCATGGTGGTCAACAACCCTTTAAGCCTCCAAAATTCTTCCGCACATTTCTCTTTCCAAACGAACTTCTTGTTTTTCTTCTGGAATTCCGTGATCGGATTTGCTATATTTGAAAATCCCTCGACAAAACGTCGATACTATCCGGCTAATCCCATAAAACTACGCACTTCTGTGACATTCGTCAGTGCAGGACATTCCATAATAGCCTCAACCTTGTCTTGATCCATGGCGATACCCTCGCCGGAGATGACATGCCCTAAGTAGTGAATTCTTGATTGGTAAAAATAGCATTTGGACAACTTCCCATACAATTTGTGTTCTCGTAAACATTGTAGTACCAAGTGCAAGTGCTCATCATGCTCCTCCATCGTCTGAGAGTAGATCAAGATATGGTCAATGAATACTTGGATGAACTTGTCCAAGTACTCGCGGAACACCCCGTTCAACAAACTCATGAATACCCCTGGGGCGTTTGTCAATCCAAATGGCAAAATAGTAAACTCGTAATGTCCAAATATTGTCTTAAAGGTGGTCTTAGGGATGTCATCCTCCTTGATCCGTAACTGGTGATACCCGGATCGCAAATCGATCTTGGAGAACACCGTCGCACCCTTCATTTGATCGAATAGATCATCAATTCTTGGTAAGGGATATTGATTCTTGATCGTAGCCTTGTTCAGTTGACGGTAGTCAATGCAAAGCCTCCACGATCTATCCTTCTTTCGTATGAAAATAACTGGTGCACCCCACAGTGACACACTAGGATGTATCAGTCCCAGGTCCAACAACACCTTCAGTTGCATTTTCAACTCTTGCAACTTCGGGGTCGACATCTGATAAGGCGTTCTTGCTATCGGTTCGGTTCCCAGTTTCAGGTCTATGGTAAAATCCAGTTCCCTTTCTGGTGGCATCCCAGGCAACTCCTCTAGAAATACATCCACAAACTCCTTCACCACCGGAAGGTGTTCTAGACCTTCCGCTACTCCCTTCTCGTTTAGCGCGAGGATCGCATAAAGTTTGCACCCCTTGCGCATACTCTTCCATAACTGTAAGGAAGAGACGAACTGCAGGGAAACTCCCTGGTTCCTTCCTATAATCACACGTCTATGTCCTTCGTCATCAACCAAGTTCAACCATTTCGTCTTACAGTTGAGAATCGCCTCATGCGTTTCCAACCAATCCATACCGATCACGACGTCATAAGATCCTAAGATCGTGACGTACAAGTCGATTCTCGTGACAAACTCTCCCAGGTTAAGGGCACATCCCATAACCTTTCCTCCAACCTTCTGTTTGGCTCCCGAAGCCATCTCCATGAAGCTAAAATCATCCTGTTTGACTGCCTTTACCTTAATCTTTTTTAGCGCTGCACTAGAAATGAAACTCTTAGTAACACCTGGGTCTATCAAAATACTAAGGGTCTGGTCAGCGAAAGTACCTGTCGTCTCGAGCACAGTCAACTGGTGCTCTGCCTGGCGGTTATTCACCACTGCATGTATCCGATGGGCCTTGCCCATATCTCCCACGGTAGCGGGTCCGGCTGATCCAAACACTCTGGCCCTCTCCATAGGACAGTCGCGCTGGTAGTGCGGCTCCCCACACGTCCAACACCCCTTATTCATCCCAGTAGTCCTGGTACTCGAAGTAGAAAATGACTTCCCACCAGCCTAAAATCTTGGTCTGTTCTACTGAACAGGCCTAAACTGCTGTTGTTGCGGGCGACGTTGTTGCGGTCCACAATAAGGTGTTCGTTACTGAGGTGGCGGTCGCTGAGCTGTAGTGAACGTGGATCTCCTCTGGAAGCCACGATGTCTCGGTGTATGTCTCACTGGTGTCTGATGTCGTGGCGCACCAGATGAACTCTGCCCTGTGGGTCTTGCTGAAGTCCTGGTCTGACCCCCATTGATAAGCTCCTCCTCAGCTATGAGGGCCTTTTGGACAGTGTCGTGTAAGGTTTGAGGCATCAAGATCCTAACCTTTGCACGCAGGTTGCCGTTAAGGCCAAACACGAACCGGTTGACCTTGAGCTTCTTAGTGTTAAGGTGCGGAGCATACCAGAGCAGCTCCATAAAACGTGCCGCGTACTCGGGCACCGTACGACCTCCCTATCGTAACGCATTGAACTCATTGAGCTGACGCTCAATGAATTCCTCTCAAAGGTACCTCTCTTGGAACCATTCCTTGAGCAGTTCCCATGACACGTCTTCCACGACCATGTTCAGCTGCGGAAGGAGCGTCTTCCACCATAGAAGAGCGCTCCCCTTCAGTTGAAAGACCGCCATGCAGACCTTCATGTTGGAGGTATAATCGCGAAGGGCGAAGCACATATCCATATTCTCCAACCATGCCTCGGCGGCGGCGCCGTCTGGGGCACCAAAGAACTCAAGAAATTTTACCTTCTCGATTTCATGGTGAATGCTACTTGTAATGGCTGGTGCGTGCGATGGACCCTCAGGGGGTGCCGACGCCCTGGCCTCGTCTCTGTCCAATCTGCTAATCAGTGCCTCGGACATGCACTATAAAGATCTCATCATCTCAACAACATCACCAACTGCTATCTGCTCTTGTCCGAGAACCTTCTCGCCTCCCTGGGGTTTAGACCCCTCAGGTGTGGATGTAGCTGGAGGCGTCACGCCTCCTCCCCTAGCACCCTGTCGTCTGCCTCCACGGTGTGCTCTAACCATGTTTACCTGCACGCACACAATCAACTCGATCAACAATAGTATAATAAAACCAACTCATGTCAACGAAGCCGTAGAGAACCCCAAGTCGCGGGTTGAACCCGCTCTGATACCATATGTAATGACTCTCCTCGTTACGACAACAACTCTGATAAAAGGTGCAAATTTGTTTTTTTGTTTTAACAGTGTGTGTGTACGTGTAGGAGGGGAAATAGACACACATGACTCTACGTCATCGCCCGATGACTAACAAGACGCAACCACGAGGATCACCACAAGAAGACGCAATGTGCACAAAAAGTATCTGCACGCAAATATTACTCGAGACAAGAGCGCCCCACAATATCTTCAACAATAAATGACATACTGGGTTAGGTACCGTATGAACACAGAAGGAAGAATCCGTAGTAATAGGTCTTACTATTTTTTCATAGGAAAGTAGGGCATTTAATCTTAGTTCTCTTCTCCGGAGAGAAAGAAGGTCAGATAGGCTCCTGGCCGACTACTCAGGCAGAAACTAGTAACCCCCGCAGGTGTGTCGTAAGAGTGGAAACCCTGCCTTTAAAGGGTCTAGAATCTTGATATGGCACTGGATTCTTGACGCAGAAGAACACACAGACAATATAATAAGGCTATTGAAGGTGTCTACATCCCTCCCAACACAAGCAGACCACGCAGTGCACTACCCCCAAGTACTAGAAATCAGGGACACTCAAGACCTCTACGGGAGACGCAAGTCCAAGGACACTGTCAACCGACCATTAATTACAACTCAGCATAACCTACGACTCAACTGGCTACAAGTATAGATCATTACTTCGTTAAAGTCGTTAATCGATAAGTCATCAACCCAACCATAAAAATGAGTACGCATGATTAATTTCTAAATCTAACACCTACATATTTTTCTCTTGGTTTGAGGACCTTACACCCCTTAGGTTGAAAATTGAAACATCTTAAAATGTGCAGTCTTACCATTACTTTCATTCTACAACAATATTGTAAACAATCATCAATGTCCTTACCTTCCTATGATCTCAAGGCTATAAAGCATTTTTCCATCAGTGAGGATATTGCATTTTCAATATTCAACGATAATTTACCATGACCATCGCCTACATTGACATCGCCATCAAAGCTATCATTATACATCGTACTGTAAAGACTTTCAAACTTGCTAACTAAGTTCATAATAAAAGTATAATGACACACCATAGCGCTAGCCTTTATCACATTCATAATATCAAGACTTTGCAATTTCGCCAACTAATTTCATAATAAAATTTTAATGTTATACTTATAATATGATGACCTTGCAAACTCGCTAACCAAATTCCTATTAAAATTATAGTGACATCACTAAGAATTAATAAACATGGCAATCCTTATGGTTCTAAATCCACAATCATAACAAGAATAATCGTTTATTATTATATACAAGGCACTTTATGATGATAATTTAATAATCATAGTAATGTTGTCATTTTAATTAATCCTTCAAACTTATTACCTAAAGGATCATCAAACTTAACAATTAAATCTCCCTGAATTAATTCAATATTACCATAATCAACGTTTCAAGGTCAGTGTTAGCAAATCCACTACAACACAACACCATATGCTAACATTCATTGCTTTTCATTAACCACAATTAAACATTGACTAAATAAGCAAGCTTGCTATTGTTAATTACTAACTAATTAAGTAATGATGATAATGAATTTTTACCTATCATAAGGTAAATTCCCCTTATGAAAAGAAAGTAGATTGCTGGTCAATTTCAAAATAAGAGCAATTATCTCTTCTAAAACCTGGAGAAAACATAAATAAATAAATGTAATGCCCCTTTTTCTTTTTACTGGGTCCGTTAGGGTTTTGTTTTATACCAGGCTGAGGATTTTACCAGCAGGTACATATGGGCATTCACCGGCATCTAGTTAGAGGCTAAGCTAGGGTTTATTTAATTTTATGGCGAAAAAATTGGATGGAACCAATGAGATGGAAAAGGCAATAAGCTAATATATAATTTCTTTCTTTACAAATTTTAAAGAATTCAGTTAAGGTCAATTATGTTTGAGCTGGGATCGACCACTAAATAACCTGCAGTTATAATAATAGAGCCTCAATAATACTTGTATAAACTCGATGGGGATTTTTCTATTTAAATAAATGATTCCAATACTTACAAGAAAAATATCATTTTCCAGTGGTTCGAATTAGACTTTTACCTTTTTACGGTGATTGGTTGATTTTTAATTTTCTGTTGTCCGAAAGTATTACTCGAATTCATCTCAATAAGGTATCTCACATCTTTTGGTTTGATTACTAACTTGGCGGTTCAGTTTCCAACGACAATCGCTCCAAATTCCACGTGGCTCAATTTCTAGTGGGCGTGTGGTTAGTATTCTCCCTTTTTTTTGAAAAGTTTAAATGGCCAAGGTTGGTGTGTGGTCAATGACCAAAATCAGAGCAACTACAGTAATTATGTGACCAAAATCTGGATGTACACAGGTTCTGAAAAATGTGGCCCAAAGAATGAACACATCATTCTGATCCTAATGAAACGAACCATAGCACATTTACGGAACCGTATTTAACATAAGAAATACAATAAACTGGAATCCATATAAGGTAAGCAATATATATTCATAATTGAATAAGGTAATTAAAAATAATTATTCCTACAACTATTTTTGGAAAGTGTGAATTTTAGTCTCTTTAGTTGGTTAAAGCATGAAATAGTTTAATTAGTTCCAGTTCATGCATGAGAAGTGAGTCTTCACTATTCGAACTAGCACAGAAAGAAGGCTAACTTCAACCCTAACTGTAGTTGTATCCCAGGAAACGACAGTGAGAGCAACGCTCATGAACCTAATCCACCCACTGTCAATCAAACGCCCCAGCAATGTAAACGTGCACATAAGTTTCAATGCCCACAGACAAATAAGAAAAATGCCCATAAACCAAAATTCCCACCGTAACAATTCGCCCACTGTACAAAAGTGTAAACCCACCGAAAAAAAAATCGCCCACTGTATGAAAAAAAAAATCGAACCCCACTGTAAAAATTCACCCCTGTACAAAAGAGAAAATCCACTGAACAAAAAAACCAATCGCCCACTGAATAAAGACGAAACTCCATTATAAAAAGGTTTCCCACAATACAAAAACAACGAAAACCCACTGAAAAAAGGAAACCGCCCACTGCATAAAAAAAACGAAACCCCACTGCACAAATTTTGCCCACTGTACCAATCGAAAACCCACTGAAAGAAAAAACGTCCACTGTATAAATCGAAAACCCACTAAAAGAAATACGCCCATTGTATAAAAAAAATGAACCCCACTGTAAAATTCGCTCCCTGTTCCACGGGGATGCCTCCTATGGAAAGGTAAAAATGAAATAACATAAACCCACAACAATTTACCAAAAACCCTCAATTGCACTATTATAAACAACGAAGATCTTCTGAAATGTCCCCTTTTTTTTTCTTACAAAGTATAAATGACGAGGAAATAACATCTGACAACAATACAATCATAATCGCAGCAGTAAATCACTATGCATTCTACTCTATTAAGTTCATGAGCATACCCTTGCCTTATTTTCTTGTCGCAATGACTCATGTGCTCTGTGTCGCTTCCGCCTTCAGTGCTACTCCCTCTCGCTGACCGTAGAGGACTCACGGGTACCTACCAGCCAAATTCTAGGGGTACTCTCCTCCCCCCTTATCCCCCCAAGCCGCAAAGGGGCCACACACAATCCAGACAGTACCTAGCTTCCTAGCTCGCCTCCAAGGCTGAGCTACCACTCAAGTCAGCTGGGAAATCCCCAACTCCCACAAGCAATCAGTCCCGTTGAAATTTTGACAGCATAACAATACCTCATAGCAGATCCCCTCTTTTCCCCCATCTTCTTTCTTTTATCCTCTTTTTTGACCTAATCCCATTAGGTTTTTTTCCAAAACCCTAAATCCCCTTTCTTTTAAGTTTYYCCCCCCTTTTATTKATTTATTTATTTCTTTTTATTTCCTTTTTTTTTGAAAACTCAAAAGGTAAATGCGCCTAAGCATCTTTTCATATTATTATCATTTTTTTTTTTAATTCATAATATATATATATTTTCTTTTAAACTCCCTTTAGTTAGCTAATTAATTTCCTCTTTTCAAATTTACAACCCCCTAATTGAATTAATTTATTAAATCTCTTTATTTTACCCTACACCCTTTATCAAGACTCACATTAGCTTAAGTGGGTTTTTTTTTTGTTCAATTTTATTGTTAGCACTTGTATTGTTAATGCTTAGCTAGTAGGAAATGAAATTCTAATGTTATTTGAATTGCAGAGCTGTTGTGAGCTAGAATATAATGGCGTTGTTATTAGGAGATGGTTAAGTTTTGATTATTATGTTAGCGCGAAGTAGTAGTACCTTCCTAGAAAGACAAATTATCAAGCTTATTACCGGGAATGAGGAAAGGCCTTATGTACGCAATTAAGTAAGGAAATACTTTATGAATTCAATTAACGAAGGAATTTTTTTATGTATTTAATTAAGGAAGGAAACTCCTCGGATTAGGTGGAGGTTGAAAATCATCAAAGGGGTAATGAATATTTAATGTATACTCTTGAATTATGTTTTTTTTTTGACATAGGGCTCAAATTCTGAACTGGCGACGCCAGGTTAGGGGAATTGTTTTAAGGATTTATTCAGGTGTTGAGGTCTTAGGGATATTTAGGCTGACTCCTTTCTCCACATTAATGCGACGTGCCCTTCAGGACACACCACGTGCTCCAAGGGTTCCACTCGCCTCTTGAAATTCTTTTGTGCGACGTGCCCTTCAGGATGCACCACGTGCTCCAAGGGTGTCACTCGCCAACTGAGTTTCTTTTATGCAACGTGCCCTTCAGGATGCACCACGTGCTCCAAGGGTGCCACTCACCAACTGGACTGATTGGTAGACATCTATAACCCCTAGAGTCAATACTCCGCCAGGTGAACTTGTGGGAGACTAAGGGTTCTAAGGAATAAGGCCCCCGCCTTATTGCACGCCCCTTAGAATCATCATGAGAGACTGTCGCAGTCTGCCCTCACGACATCGTGGATCCTCTCGAACTATGTAATCATTAACCTACAGTTTGGGCCACGACGGGAGTGCTAGTAGGCGGTGGCAGGGCTGTTGTCCACCCCTCTCCCTCAACCTCTCTGCAAATCATGTGTGGCCCCTTTACTCCATATGTGATTCTGGTAAGCAAGCTATTGTCAGCCTGCATCATCAACAATCATGTCAGAAATGTCAACATCAAATCATAAAATCAAATGAAACATCATAGTAAACATATCAACCCAAAAGAACACTCCCTGACTCAGTCCGGAGTCCAAGGGGATTCTACCAATGCCTCTGCATCCTCAAGGTCAAAACACTGCACACTCAATAAAACTAAGTCAATAGCATCTGTCGACATCAAATAGTAACACATCATGTCATCTTTCAATCGCATCATAATCAAGTATAAATGGTCTAACATCAGAAAAGTCCAGATCACTTGCAAGCAAGTGTCCTCAAATAATAAGTTTTCTCAGTGCGCTAGAGCGGGATGTTACAAGAACAATAAGTGGAATGACAAATATTACTCAAATAACAAACAAACATATAAAGGAAAAGGAACCACAAAGAAAGTTTTCAAGAAAATCTTATGCACCAAAGAAGAAATCTCCTCATCAGATGAAGATTAAGTCAGTGACAGTGAGATAGAAAGAGTTCTATTCATGGAAGTAGAAGACTCTGATAAAGAAGACACTAAATTAGAATATGAAGAGGCATAAGTTGACTATCGAGAATAATTTTTGGATGCCATAGAATTTATAAGAAGAGAAGTGAGGGAAAACAGTAAGCTACAAGCAAAACTAGACAAGAAGGAAGAAACCCAAGAACTAGGGTATATCATCACGCAATTGAAGGTTAAAATAGAAGAATATAAAATAATTAAAGAAGCACTCAAAGAAAAGTTAGAATAAAGAGACGAGATCTTTGGAAATTTGGAAGCAAAGATTGTCACATTGAGAAAGGATCTTCAAAAGAAAAATATGCAGAACAACTCAAAAGTTTTGGATGACATTATCAACAGTCAAAGGCCTAATCATGAAAACTATGGACTTGGATAAAATCAGAGATAAAAGGGATCAAGCTCCAAAGAAATAGAACAAGAAACATATCGAAAAAGTAATGCATAAATAATCAATGGGGATAGGAATACCTACAAGGAAGTTTACAGGGACACTCCTCCACTAAGAATATTTAGATTTCAGAATCAATGACCGAAAGAAAAAAATAGGCCTCAGGAAGAAGAAGGATTCATAAGAGTAACTCCTTTCAGAAAATATTCAAATCCCACGTATCAAACTATATTTTTGGGTTTATGTTATGCATGCAATAATTTTGGACACAAAGCTGTAAATTATAGATCTAATAGTAGGAAGATAAATGGTTATCCAAGAAGGACTAGTGAAACACAAAGAAGAAGCTACAACAAGTTTGAATCATTGATAAATCAAGTGGAATGCCACAAGTGCAATAAATTTGGACACATGGTCAAATATTTTAGAATGACAGTCCCTCCTAGAGAACCACAATAGAACAAAAATAGTCACAGACAAGAGGCTCATAAGAGAACATGGATAAAAAAGCATAATCAGTATAGCAATGAAGAATGCACACTTCCTCTACAATATAAGAATAAGAACCGTGGATGGTATGTTGACAGTAGTTGTTCAAAACATGAAGAACAAGTGAACAAAGACCAGGTCCTAGAGATCGCAAGATTGGAAATAAAACGAGATGAAGAAAATTCTACAGAGAAGAGTGTTATCAATGAAATTTCGTCCGCACAGGGCGACAAGAACTCCGCATCGTCAACATAGAAAAACAGTCATTCATGGCACAAGGATTAAATCCCCGGCACAGCAAAAGGGTCAAAACTATGCAAAATGGCCAAAAAATTAAAAAGCCCTATGCACCCACTGAGCGCACGCGCGCGTGCGCAACATCTTCGTATATAGAGCGCATATGTGCGGCTGTGTGGTGCAAAACCCGCGCGCCTGCCAAACGACACATTTATGAAGCTGGTCGGCCTCCCAACCACTAATGGATCAGCTCCCAAGTCGATTTGACATCAAATCCGAGCTCAATCTGCGTGGGGAGGCTGGTCAAAGACCTAATTGTTCCCTAAAGAGCCCATTTTCACATTCAAAAGAGGTTGCATAATAACCCAATGCTTGGCTATAAAAAGCCATGAATGACCACCATTTTCTCAAGGAATTCTTCATACTGTTATGCTGTTGAGATTGCTAGAGACCCCTTCTTTGGCAATACACATTGTAAGCTACATTTCATAAGCTATTCACCCCTCACTTGTGTGAATAAGCTTGGAGTTCTTTCATCCACATTTCATATTTTCTTTGAAAGGAGAGCAATCAGTTGAGGGCCTCAAGAGCCTTCCATTGGAGAGGGAAGGGACCCAAGTCCTCTTTCTCCTTTGTGTATCTTTGGATTTCATCTATCAGACCAGCTAATACATTGGTGATATTGGTCCATTGTCATTTTCTTTTGTTTTTATTTCTATGCTCATAGTTTTATATAGTTTTTGTTCAATTCTTGTTAATAGGTTAGTTGTTTTCTTTCTAACCTTTTACATCACAGCTGCCATGACTAGTAGAGCCCAACTAGGCATGTAAGCACTCACTTTTTGCTCACACATTGATGAAAAGAGTGCAAACAGATTGGCGACCATACTGGGGAAAAGGTATAAATTCCTCCCTCATTTGGGCTTCATTTGCTTTCCTTTTGATTTTACTGACTTGCAGGTTCAAAAACTGGCCTCTGCCGACCTGAGTAACAGTCAATTCATCAGAAATTGAGGAGAAATTGATCCGGATTTTCTTCCCGGACTTTTTGACTCAAGCGCGTGGGTATCACCACCCACAGGCGCGCATCGTGCGCTTAAGCGCTTTTTCTCTTCTATTCTGTCCGCGCACAGGCGCTCAAATGCGCCTCTGTCCACACAGGAGGCCGCGTGCCTGACTTAAAATCTGCATTGTAAGACTTTGGATGTTTGGAAAATCATTTTTCCTGCTTAAGATGATAATGTGTAAGCTCTGAAAACTACACCACTTAGCCCCTCAACTTATAAAGGGGATCATTTAGCAAACCTAGGCACTTAGGAGGATAAAATTCATTGTCCCTTATTTTGCTTGCTTTTGCTTACAAATCTAAGTT
>ML779992.1:475066-485336 GCA_009831015.1 Picea engelmannii
CGTCCGCACAGGGCGACAAGAACTCCGCATCGTCAACACAGAAAAACAGTCGTTCATGGCACAAGGATTAAATCCCCAGCACAGCAAAAGGGTCAAAACTATGCAAAATGGCCAAAAAATTAAAAAGCGCTATGCACCCACTGAGCGCGCACGCGCGCGTGCAACATCTTCGTATCTAGAGCGCATATGCGTGGCTGTGTGGTGCAAAACCTGTGTGCCTACCAAACGACGCATTTATGAAGCTGGTCGACCTCCCAACCACTAATGGATCGGCTCCCAAGTCGATTTGACATCAAATCCAAGCTCAATCTGCGTGGGGAGGCTGGTCAAAGACCTAATTGTGCCTTAAAGAGCCCCTTTTCACATTCAACAGAGGTTGCATAATAACCCAATGCTTGGCTATAAAAATCCATGAATGACCACCATTTTCTCAAGGAATTCTTCATACTGTTATGTTGCTGAGATTGCTAGAGACCCCTTCTTTGGCAATACACATTGTAAGCTGCATTTCATAAGCTATTCACCCCTCACTTGAGTGAATAAGCTTGGAGTTCTTTCATCCACATTTCATCTTTTCTTTGAAAGGAGAGCAATCGGTTGAGGGCCTCAAGAGCCTTCCATTAGAGAGGGAAGGGACCCAAGTCCTCTTTCTCCTTTGTGTATCTTTGAATTTCATCTATCAGACCAGCTAATACATTGGTGATATTGGTCCATTGTCATTTTCTTTTGTTTTTATTTCTATGCTCATAAATTTATTTAGTTTTTGTTCAATTCTTGTTAATAGCTTAGTTTTTTTCTTTCTAACCTTTTACATCACAGCTGTCATGACTAACAGAGCCCATCTAGGCATGTAAGCACTCACTTTTTTCTCACACATTGACGAAAAGATTGCAAACAAAGAGGAAATATGTCAGATACAAAAAGATTTGGAAAATAACTGAAATAAAAGAAGGAAAGGTAAATAAGGAACAGGGTCAAGAGATTGTTGACGCAACCTCCCCTCATCGGGCGGTCACACTACCAGGACCTTCGCTTTCCACGGGCCCGAAGAACTCAACGGTTCTCCTTCCTTCCTATCGGATTCTCTAACCCCACAGTTGACTCCTCTCTGTCCTCCTCTTCTCTACTTCGGGGGTCGGACCTCGCCTCTCGCGCTCCCAACTACTCGGGACTTCAGCTCCCGATACCCGATGTACCAAGGTGCCGAGACTCACAATCCTGAAATCTCGTGGCTTCGCTTCCCGCGAATCCCAGATAAACCCACTTCGACTTCCGAGGCCCGAGTCGCCGATACCCGAGTATCACTATTTTGCCCCCTCGCGAGTTCGCGACCTATGAGGCCAATTGCTTTCCTTTCGACTCTCGATACCCGACGTCCCAAGATTACATGCCACGTGTTCCTCCGAAAGTCGACGCTTCCACGAAAACTGGAAATCGCTACCAGCGATATCGACGTGCATGCAACTCTTGCATTCGCGTACCCCGATATGCCGATGTGCGATAGCAACCAGGTTCTACTTGCACTTGAAGGTTAAATCTTTCTCAAGAGTTCAAGTCATCGATTCTCTTCCTCTTGAAGAGTCCTTCGCTCCGAAACTTCTCCCGTTCGGGCTTCACCTGGGTCTGTTCCAAAATACTAGCTAGGAACTCTCCCTCCTGAGCTTTCACCAACTTTTCACTCGGACCCTTCTGAACTCAATTCTTCCAGAATATCACATACGCAGCATATGAAAGAAGTAAGTAACAAGAAGCGAATAGGCAAAGGAACACTGCCAACAACACCCAGAAAATAGACATATCCATGGAATTTAACCACGGCTTTACTGTTCTTCTTTTCCCAGGACTGACTCTGAGACTTCACTCAACCGACAATTCACCTGCACAGTTCTTTTAACTCAGTACAGCTTCTGGGCAAACAAATATGAGGGTTTAACTGTCCAACAACCTCAACACACTCTATGTGGAGGTATTCCACTGCACTCTCTGCAGGAAACTCATAGCTTAGATAGAGAAACGATTGAAACTCAATCTCTTAATCCCTCAGATTTCAAACCTGCCATGCAATCACATATGCAACATATAGAAAATAGGCAAAACAAGAAGCAAACATGCAACAACATAATATCAACAACACCCAGAGAATAATCACAGCCATGAGATTGAATCAAAACTTTCTATTAATTCAATATCTGTACATGGGGATCTTTCACAAGCTCTCTGTGCTTCTCTTCTTGCTCCTCAATGCTAATGCCCCACACCATCTGAATGCCTCTCCTCTACAATGATACAAAGGAGGGTGTCTCTACTCCGTTTTCCCTCTCGAAGTCATAACCCGTCTAATCTAGACTTAATTATCTTATCTACCTGCACTAAATCTAAGAAGTACCTCTGTTATCTAAGGACGAGAGATTATCTGCTCAAGGTCCATTTACAATGTGCAAGTATGCTCCATGATGAATTCTTTCATTTAAATGGCGGTGCAACAGAGATCAAGGTGATTCAAAATATTAGCGCTGGCGTCATCCATCTGTCTTTTATTTCTCCACGCTCTGACTCGCTTGGTGAGGTGGGAATGCTCCTGCATCATACTCCTCGGCTCAGAGAATTTCATGGGCTCCTGTCCATGAGATCCTATACACTGTGACCATGTTCCTGAATCACTGTCTCTATTTCCCAGCTGGCATCCTCCACTGGGTGATTCTTCCATTTCACTAGGTACTCAAAATATTGTTTCCTCCTGGTCTCCTTTCCAACTCGTTTATCCAGTATGCACTCCATCTGAGGTTTTTCTGCAACTGGCAATTGCTTCTACCACTAGACCACTGGTTCCTCTGTCTTAGTGCCTGCCCCTGCATTCTTGTAAGGGTATAAGTATGAAATATTGAAAATCGGAGATATCCCGGTGCCTTCTGGAAACTCAAGCTCATAAGCATTCTCCCCGAATTTCTTCAGGATTTTGCACGGCCCAATTTTCTTCATCTTGAGTTTATTGTATGTTCCGCTCGAAAACCTCTCTTTTCTCAGGTGCGCGAGAACCATATCGCCGACTTCAAACTGAAGCTGTCTTTTCCTCTGATCAGCTCTGTGCTTATACTCCTGGTTCAATTTCTGCAGTCGCTGCCTCACCTCCGTGTGAAGTTCTTTCATCGCTTCAACGAACTTTTCAGCCTTCGCGCTGTTAGTTTCAGCCTGTTCCAAATCTCTAAGCTCAGACACTCCTCTCGGCTGTGTCCCATAGAAGATTTGAAATGGGATCTTACCTGTACTCCGATTCACTGAATCGTTGTACGCGAACTCTGCCTGTGGTAAGATCTGATCCCAACTGCTATGATGCTCAGTCACCAGGCATCTCAACAGATCTCCTAAGCTTTTGTTGACCACCTCTATTTGTCCATTTGTCTGCGGATGGTAAGCAGAACTGAATACCAAGTCAGTCCCTAGCTTCTTCCATAGCGTCCTCCAAAAGTGCCCTACGAACTTGGTATCCCAATCCGAGACTATGCTTCTTGGCAATCCATGCAATCGGACAATCTCTTTGAAAAACAAGTTGGCGATGTGCGTGGCATCACTAGTCTTATGACACGGTATGAAATGTGCCATCTTTGAAAACCTGTCCACCACCACAAAGATAGAATCAACTCCTCTCTGAGTCCTTGGTAAACCCAACACAAAATCCATGCTAATGGCTTCCCATGGCCTCTCGGGTATTGTAATGGCTGATAGAACCTTGTGTTCTGCTTTCGGCCTTTTGCATGTTGACATATCCGGCATCTGTCAACAAATATTTTAACATCAGTACGCATGCCAGGCCAATAATATGATTCGCTCCGCTTGGCGAACGTCTTGTCATTTCCAAAATGACCCGCTAAGCCTCCGCTGTGTTTTTCCTTCACCAAATTCTCCCTCATGGAGCAATCTGGAATGCAAAATTGATTGCCTTTGAACAACAATCCATCCTGGATCAGGTAGTCAATCCACAGACTCCTATCTCTGAGAATTGGGTTCTCATCTCCCTCGTATGCCTCACCAAAGTCTGTGTCACCTGCATACATATCTTTCAGATTCTCAAAACCCAAAGTCTTGACCCTGAATTCCTGCAGTAATAAACATTTTCTGCTCAAGGCCTCAGCTACCTTGTTAGCAGTCCCCGAAATGTGCTTTATCACAAACGTGAAATTCTGCATGTACTCTACCCACTTCGCATGCTTCTGATTCAGCTTCTCCTACTGACTCACGAACTATAATGCATGATTATCACTACACAGAACAAATTCCTAGGGTATGAGATAATGCCTCCATTTTTTCAATCCCTGTATGATGGCATAGAACTCCTTATCATACATGGAGTATTTCAATTTTGCATCGTCCAACTTCTCGCTGTAATATGCAACAGGTATGTCATCTTGACTCAAGAACCCTCCAACAGCATACCCACTAGCATCACACTTCACTTGGAAGGTCTTCTGAAAATCAGGCAGCACTAACACTGGCTGCTCTGTTATCTTTCGCTTCAACAGATTGAAGCTTTTTTCAGCCTCGGCTATCCAATGAAAAACTTTATGCCATTTTTTCACCGTATCCATCATCGCAGTGCTAACTCCACTGAAATTTCGAATGAACTTTCGGTAGAAACTTGCGAGTCCATGAAAACTCCTTACCTCAAAAATATTTCTCGGCGATGGCCAATTCCTGATTACGTTCACCTTCTCAGGATCCATCTTTAATTCGTTTGACGAGATTACAAAACCCAAATAAATGATTTCTGTCTGCATGAAGGAACATTTCTTCAAATTAATCAGCAGCTTCTCCTGCTGTAGCCTTCTCATTACGATGGCCAAACGCCTCAGGTGTTCAGCCTTGGTCTTGCTGAAAATCAGTATGTCATCCAGGTATACGACCACAAATTTACCAATGAATTCCCGCAGGACTTCATTCATCAGCCTCATGAAAGTGTTGGGTGCGTTTGTCAATCCAAACGACATGACCAGCCATTCGTACAAACCCTCGTTTGTCTTGAATGTCGTCTTCCATTCATCTCCCTCTCTCATCCGGATCTGATGATATCCGCTCTTGCGATCAATCTTGGAAAAGTGGTTTTCCCCACTCAGGCAATCCATCAAGTCATCCATTCTCGACAGTGGAAATCTGTACCTGATGGTAATTTTATTTATCGCCCTAGAGTCTGTACACATCCTCCAGCCTCCATCCTTCTTCGGGCTCAGCACTGTCGGAACAACACACGGACTAAGACTCTCTCTGACTAGTCCTTTATCCTGCAGATTCTGTACCTGCCTTTTAACTTCCTCATTCTCCTTAGGTGTCAACCTGTACGCGGCTGTATTCGGCAAACTTGCTCCAGGTATGATATCAATGTGATGACTCACACTCCGTACTTGTGGAAACGAACGAGGTATTTCATCCACAATGATGTCAGCAAACTCTCCAAGTAGTTCCTGGATCTCTTTTGGCAAGTCGTCCACTCTTGTGCTTGTCAAGACAATTCTCGGCTTCCTGACAACAAAGAACTGTGGATCTTCATTCTTCTGCAACTCCGTGAGAAGTTCCTTCCCACTCATGAGAACTATCATGCTGCTAACTTCTGGTTTTACATCCTTATATTTTATCGGCAGTAGTTTATGGATCCTCCCATCCTTCTCCAAGGTGTAGGTGTTCATCCTCCCGTCATGAACAACATTCTGATCATATTGCCATGGTCTTCCCAACAATATGTGACATACGTCCATGGGAATAACATCGCACATAATCTCATCATGATAATTTCCAATTTTGAACTTAACTAAGCATTGTTTAGTGACACTTACCCGGTCTCCTTTCTGTAACCACGAGACTTTATATGGGCTTAGGTGCTTAGTTGTCTCTAGCTCCAATTTCTCCACCATCTCGGTCGAAATGATATTGTCATTCCTCCCACTGTCGATTATGACTTTGCATTTCCTGTCCTTGGCTGTACAAGCCGTTCTGAACAGTCTGCTCCTGTAAACTGTGCTCTCCACCTCTTTCTCAGGCTTCAAAAGGATTTTATGCATCCCAAGCAATCTTCCGTTGTCTGCATCTTCACTCTCAGCATCATATCCAGCTTCCTCTTCAATATCGGGATCATTGAACTCTGTTGCACCAACACCACGTGTCTGGGTGGTCTCCATCTCCTCAAGCCTCGCTCTGAGGTCTCTTACCTGGAATTCCATTTCAGCATTACCTGCTAGCCTTCCTCTTCTTCAGGCGTCCCTATCTTCATGATCACGAGACTGCCTCTCTCGTCTTGGCGACATAGTGTATCTGCTTCTTTCCCTCTGCTACTCGAACAAAGAGAACTCCTTAACTAGATCTGATACCACCCTGACGCAAGTTGTGAGTATCAGAGTGCTTTCCTTTCCTCTTTCTCTTCTCTAACCTGCAATATACAAACAAGATCGTCAAGCTCTGATACCACCTTGATGCAACCTCCCCTCAGCGGGCGGTCACACTACCAGGACCTTCGCTTTCCACGGGCCCGAAGAACTCAACGGTTCTCCTTCCTTCCTATTGGATTCTCTAACCCCACAGTTGACTCCTCTCTGTCCTCCTCTTCTCTACTTCAGGGGTCGGACCTCGCCTCTCGTGCTCCCAACCACTCGGGACTTCAGCTCCCGATACCCGATGTACCGAGGTGCCGAGACTCACAATCCCGAAATCTCGTGGCTTCGCTTCCCGCGAATCCCAGATAAACCCACTTCGACTTTCGAGGCCCAAGTCGCCGATACCCGAGTATCGCTATTTTGCCCCCTTGTGAGTTCGCGACCTATGAGTCCAATTGCTTTCCTTTCTACTCCCAAGACCCGACGTCCCGAGATTACGTGCCACGTGTTCCTCCGAAAGTCGGCGCTTCCACGGAAACTAGAAATCGCTACCAGCGATATCAACGTGCATGCAACTCTTGCATTCGCGTACCCCGATATGACGATGTGCGATAGCAACCAGGTTCTACTTGCACTTGAAGGTTAACTCTTTCTCAAAAGTTCAAGTCGTCAATTCTCTTCCTCTTGAAGATTCCTTCGCTCCGAAACTTCTCCCGTTTGGGCTTCACCTGGGTCTGTTCCACAATACTAGCTAGGAACTCTCCCTCCTGAGCTTTCACCAACTTTTCACTCGGACCCTTCTGAACTCAATTCTTCCAGAAGATCACATACGCAGCATATGAAAGAAGTAAGTAACAGGAAGCAAATACGCAAAGGCACACTGCCAACGACACCCAGAAAATAGACATATCCATGGAATTTAACCACAGCTTTACTGTTCTTCTTTTCACAGGCCTGACTCTGAGACTTCACTCAACCGGTAATTCACCTGCACGGTTCTTTTAACTCAGTACAGCTTCTGGACAAACAAAGATGAGGGTTTAACTGTCCAACCTCCTCAACACACTCTATGCAGAGGTATTCCACTACACTCTCTGCAGGAAACTCACAGCTTAGACAGAGAAACGATTGAAACTCAATCTCTCAATCCCTCAGATTTCGAACCTGCCATGCAATCACATATGCAGCATATAGACAATAGTCAAAACAAGAAGCAAACATGCAACAACATAATATCAACAACACCCAGAGAATAATCACAGCCATGAGATTGAATCAAAACTTTCTATTAATTCAATATCTGTACATGGGGATCTTTCACAAGCTCTCTGCGCTATTCTTCTTGCTCCTCAATGCTAATGCCCCACACCATCTAAATGCCTCTCCTCTACAATGATACAAAGGAGGGTGTCTCTACTCCGTTTTCCCTCTCGAAGTCATAACCCGTCTAATCTAGACTTACTTATCTTATCTACCTGCACTAAATCTTATCTACCTGCACTAAATCTAAGAAGTACCTCTGCTATCTAAGGATGAGAGCTTATCTGCTCAAGGTCCATTTACAATGTGCAAGTACGCTCTATGATGAATGCTTTCATTTAAATGGTGGCACAACAGATATCAATGTGATTCAAAATATTGGCGCTGGAGTCATCCAACTGTCTTTTATTTCTCCACGCTCTGACTCGCTTGGTGAGGTGGGAATGCTCCTGCATCATACTCCTCGGCTCAGAGAATCTCATGGGCTCCTGTCCATGAGATCCTATACACTGTGACCATGTTCCTGAATCACTGTCTCTATTTCCCAGCTGGCATCCTCCACTGGGTGATTCTTCCATTTCACCAGGTACTCAAAATATTGTTTCCTCCTGGTCTCCTTTCCAACTCGTTTATCCAGTATGCACTCCATCTGAGGTTTTTCTGCAACTGGAAATTGCTTCTGCCACTGGACCACTGGTTCCTCCGTCTCAGTGCCTACCCCTGCATTCCTGTAAGGGTATAAGTCCGATATATTGAAAATCGGAGATATCCCAGTGCCTTCTGGCAACTCAAGCTCATAAGCATTCGCCCCGAATTTCTTCAGGATTTTGCACGGCCCAATTTTCTTCATATTGAGTTTATTGTATGTTCCCCTCAGAAACCTCTCTTTTCTCAGGTGTGCGAGAACCATATTGTTGACTTCGAACTGAAGCTATCTTTTCCTCTGATCAGCTCTGCGCTTATACTCCTGGTTCGATTTCTGCAGTCGCTGCTTCACCTCCGTGTAAAGTTCTTTCATCGCTTCAGCGAACTCTTCAGCCTTCGCACTGCTAGTTTCAGCCTGTTCCGAATCTCTAAGCTCAGGCACTCCTCTCGGCTATGTCCCATAGAAGATTTGAAATGTGCTCTTACCTGTACTCCGATTCACTGAATCGTTGTACGCGAACTCTGCATGTGGTAAGATTTGATCCCAACTGCTATGATGCTCGGTCACCAAGCTTCTCAACAGATCTCCTAAGATTCTGTTGACCACCTCCGTTTTTCCATCTGTCTGCGGATGGTAATAAGAACTGAATGCCAAGTCAATCCCTATATTATTCCTTAGCGTCCTCCAAAAGTGCCCTACGAACTTGGTATCCCGATCCGAGACTATGCTTCTCGGTAATCCATGCAATTGGACAATCTCTTTGAAAAACAAGTTGGCGATGTGCGTGGCATCGCTAGTCTTATGACACAGTATGAAATGTGCCATCTTTGAAAATCTGTCCACCACCACAAAGATAGAATCAACTCCTCTCTGAGTCCTTGGTAAACCCAACACAAAATCCATGCTAATGGCTTCCCATGGCCTCTCGTTTATGGGGAATGGCTGATAGAACCCTGTGTTCTGCTTTCGGCCTTTTGCATGTTGACATATCCGGCATCTGTCAACAAATATTTTAACATCTTTATGCATGCCAGGCCAATAATACGATTCGCTCAGCTTGGCGAACGTCTTGTCATGTCCAAAATGACCCGCTAAGCCTCCGTTGTGTTTTTCCTTCACCAAATTCTCCCTCATGGAGCAATCTGGAATGCACAATTGATTGCCTTTGAACAACAATCCATCCTGGATCAGGTAGTCAATCCACAGACTCCTATCTCTGAGAACTGGAATCTCGGCTGCCTCATATGCCTCGCCAAAGTCTGCGTCACCTACTGTTACACATTATTTTCGTCATCCCTATGATCGTTAATGATGTAAACCTATCTATTGCTTTTAGAGGGGTCACAGTGGCCTGAGTTCCTGAAGAGAGAAGGAAGAAGAACTTTTCCTGAGAAAAGAAATGGCATATTCCTATGCAAAAACCTTATAAAAAGGGAAGTTCGCAGGTTTCTATATAGGCAGGGTGCGAGAATGATAACTTCTCGCAGGTTGCTATATAGCCAGGGTGCGAACAATTAGCAGGTTGTTATATAGCTAGGGTGCGAACTTTCCAGCACATGGGAAAAACGTACGGTTTCTCGAATCTTCTAGAAGGGGAAGCTTCTATGGTGAGGTGGCATCCGAACGGTTTGGATCTTACTCGCTTTCATGATTTAGTGGGATCATCCTAACCTCCTCACCTTATCTTCTTCAGCTTATAAAAGGAGAGGAATTCTCATGGAGAAAGTTAGCTTGAGATTGGATGAGGTTCATGGTTCATGGTGATGGTTCTTTGGCTTGGAATTATTGGCTTGGTTAGAATGGCTTTGAGATTTTCTTTGTCAAGATAGATTGTGAGTAGCTATCAGATCTATGGCTTTAGAATTCTTGGAGCAAGAAGTGTGTGGGGAATGAAGGAAAGTTGGAAGGGACCTTACGACATCAAGGCCATGGTTGTAATCTCTCTTTCACATTTAATATGATACAGTAATATGATTCTTTCCTATAAAGCTTGTTGTGTTTTATTGTA
>ML779992.1:491034-517319 GCA_009831015.1 Picea engelmannii
GAGAGGAATTCTCATGGAGAAAGTTAGCTTGAGATTGGATGAGGTTCATGGTTCATGGTGATGGTTCTTTGGCTTGGAATTATTGGCTTGGTTAGAATGGCTTTGAGATTTTCTTTGTCAAGATAGATTGTGAGTAGCTATCAAATCTATGGCTTTAGAATTCTTGGAGAAAGAAGTGTGTGGGGAATGAAGGACAGTTGGAAGGGACCTTACGACATCAAGGCCATGGTTGTAATCTCTCTTTCACATTTAATATGATACAGTAATATGATTCTTTCCTATAAAGCTTGTTGTGTTTTATTGTATGATTCCTTGATCACATACATAGGTTTACATTGAGTTTATGATATCGCTATCACTTTGGTTGGTTTGTGTTGTTTTGATCTTGACTACACAAGAGCGCTGGAGCGAAGCAGGAGCAACAAATACTGTAGGAAGCGATTATAAGGTATGTTACTTATTCTTGCCTCTTAGTAAATTCAATATTTAAAACTTAAGGAAAGCGTCCTATTCTGTCCTGTTTTGTTCTAGATCTAGGTGGATCTTAGGGAGATTGGTCTGTGTCCGCACTCACGAATTTATCCATAAACACCTACATACATATCTTTCAGATTCTCAAAACCCAAAGTCTTGACCCTGAATTCCTGCAGTAATAAACATTTTCTGCTCAAGGCGTCAGCTACCTTGTTAGCAGTCCCCGAAATGTGTTTTATCACAAACGTGAAATTCTGCATGTACTCTACCGACTTCGCATGCTTCTGATTCAGCTTCTCCTGCTGACTCATGAAATGTAACGCATGATTATCACTATACAAAACAAATTCCTTGGGTATGAGATAATGGCTCCATTTTTTCAATGCCTGTATGATGGCATAAAACTCCTTATCATACGTGGAGTATTTCAATTTTGCATCGTCCAGCTTCTCGCTGTAATATGCAACAGGTCTGTCATCTTGACTCAAGACCCCTCCAACAGCATACCCACTAGCATCACACTTCACTTGGAAGGTCTTCTGAAAATCAGGCAGCACTAACACTGGCTGCTCTGTTATCTTTCGCTTCAATAGATTGAAGCTTTTTTCAGCCTCGGCTGTCCAATGAAAAACTTTATGCCATTTTTTCACTGTATCCATCATCGCGGCGCTAACTCCACTGAAATTTCGAATGAACTTTCAGTAGAAACTAGCGAGTCCATGAAAACTCCTTACCTCAAAAATATTTCAGGGCGATGGCCAATTCCTGATTATGTTCACCTTCTCAGGATCCATCTTCAATTCGTTTGTCGAGATTACAAAACCCAAATAAATGAGTTCTGTCTGCATGAAGGAACATTTCTTCAAATTAATCAGTAGCTTCTCCTGCTGTAGCCTTCTCATTATGATGGCCAAATGCCTCAAGTGTTCAGCCTTGGTCTTGCTGAAAATCAGTATGTCGTCCAGGTATACGACCACAAATTTACCAATGAATTCCCGCAGGAATTCATTCATCAGCCTCATGAAAGTGTTGGGCGCGTTTGTCAATGCAAATGGCATGACCAACCATTCGTACAAAACCTCATTTGTCTTGAATGCCGTCTTCCATTCATCTCCCTCTCTCATCCGGATCTGATGATATCTACTCTTGGAAAAGTAGTTTGCCCCACTCAGGCAATCCATCAAGTCATCCATTCTCGGTAGTGGAAATCTGTACCTGATGGTAATTTTATTTATCGCCCTAGAGTCTGTACACATCCTCCAGCCTCCATCCTTCTTCAGGCTCAGCACTGTCGGAACAACACACGGACTAAGACTCTCTTTGACCAGTCCTTTATCCTGTAGATCCTGTACCTGCCTTTTGACTTCCTCATTCTCCTGAGGTGTCAACCTGTACGCGGCTTTATTCGGAAAACTTGCTCCAGGTATGATATCAATGTGATGACTCACACTCCGTACTGGTGGCAATGAACGAGGTAGTTCATCCACAATGATGTGATCAAACTCTCCAAGTAGTTCCTGGATCTCTTTTGGAAAGTCGTCCACTCTTGTGCTTGTCAGGACAATTCTCGGCTTCCTGACAACAAAGAACTATGGATCTTCATTCTTCTCCAACTCTGTGAGAAGTTCCTTCCCACTCATTAGAAGTATCGTGCTGCTAACTTCTGGTTTTACATCCTTGTCTTTTATCGGCAGCAGTTTATGGATCCTCCCATCCTTCTCCAAGGTGTACGTGTTCATCCTCCCATCATGAACAACATTCCGATGATATTGCCATGGTCTTCCCAACAATATGTGACATACGTCCATGGGAATAACATCACACATAATCTCATCATGATAATTTCCAATTTTAAACTTAACTAAGCAATGTTTAGTGACACTTACCCGGTGTCATTTCTGTAACCACGAGACTTTATACGGGCTCGGGTGCTTAGTTGTCTCTAGCTCTAATTTCCCCACCATCTCGGTCGAAACGAGATTGTCAGTGCTCCCACTGTCGATTATGACTTTGCGTTTCCTGTCCTTGGTTGTACAAGTCATTCTGAACAATTTGCTCCCTTGCACTGCACTGTCCACCTCCTTCTCAGGCTTCAAAAGGATTTTATGCATCCCAAGCGATCTTTTGCTATCTGCATCTTCACTCTCAGCATCATGCTTTTGCGCCTCAGCGATGTGAATTTTTCCTCTGTCCATTTTCCTGTCCAGACAGTCAACGTCTTTGTGTCCGTCCTTGCCACACGTGAAACATGTGATAATTCCTCCTCGACCTCGTCCTCTACCTCGGGTATGAGGGAACGTGTTGGCGTCAGCATATCCTCCTTGCTGATCTTCTGACTGCCTTCTCGGCTCAGAACTCTTCTGCCTCTGCTGTGAGGTACCACCTCTTTCAACTTTTCCCTGAGGTCTCCTCCAATCCTCCTTGGGCCTCTGTGTTTTCTCTTGGGCAACTGTCTTGCCTCTGGGCTAGCTTCTACCCCGCCCTCGCTTTCCCTGCTTGCGGCTCAGCTTCTCTTCGGCCTTTAGAGCCATATGGTATGCATCCTAAACTGTTCGTATGGTAACCATGCTCAGTTCGTCCTGAATGTCATATCTCAACCCATTCAGGTATCTCGCCACCTTTTCGTCGTCACTCTCCCGATGACCAGCTCGAATGTTGAGCCTATAGAGTTCCTCAGTGTATTCTTTCACCGTCATCATCTTCTGTCTCAGGTTCTTCATTGCCTGAACAGAGTGATCTGGTAATCCCTCGGGACGAATTTCGCCTTCATCTTAGCGATCATCCTGTCCAAGCTTCTAATTTTTTGTTTTCCTCGGGAACGTCTCTCTGCCTGCAGCTCGTCCCACCATAAGTCTGCATGTCCCTTCATCTTGGTGAGAGCTTGCGTCACCTTCCTGTCCTCCTCGATGTCTTCGTAATCAAAGTAGGTGTTGAGTGCTCGGATCCAATCCAGCAACTCTTCTGCGTTCAAGCTCCCCTCATAGACGGGGATGTCCATCTTCGTCTTCGAGCTCATCCTCGAGATGGATCTGATCAACCTCTTGGTTGACGCGTCTTCTGCCGCGACCTCTTATTCGACATCGTGTCTAGCTTCCTCTTCAATCTCGGGATCACTGAACTCTGCTGCACCAACACCACGTCTTTGGGTGGTCTCCATCTCCTCAAGCCTCGCTCTAAGGTCTCTTACCTGGTGTTCCATTTCAGCATTACCTGCTAGCCTTCCTCTTCTTTGGGCGTCCCTATCTTCATGATCAGGTGACTTCCTCTCACGTCTTGGTGACATAGTGTATCCGCTTCTTTCCCTCTGCTACCCGAACAAAGAGAACTCCTTAACCAGCTCTGATACCACCCTGACGCAAGTCGTGAGTATCAGAGGGCTTTCCTTTCCTCTTTCTCTTCTCTCGCCTGCAATATACAGACAAGATCTTCAGTCTCTGATACCACCCTGATGCAACCTCCCCTCAGCGGGCGATCACACTACTAGGACCTTCACTTTCCACGGGCCCGAAGAACTCAATGGTTCTCCTTCCTTCCTATCAGATTCTCTAACCCCACAGTTGACTCCTCTCTGTCCTCCTCTTATCTACTTCGGGGGTCGGACCTCGGCACTCGCGCTCCCAACCACTCGGGACTTCAGCTCCAGATACCCGATGTATCGAGGTGCCGAGACTCACAATCCCGAAATCTCGTGGCTTCGCTTCCCGCGAATCCCAGATAAACCCACTTCGAGTTCCGAGGCCCAAGTCGCTGATACCCAAGTATCGCTATTTTTCCCCCTCGCGATTTCGCGAACTATGAGGCGAATTGCTTGCCTTTCGACTCCCGAGACCCGACGTCCCGAGATTACGTACCACGTGTTCCTCTAAAAGTCGGTGCTTCCACGGAAACTGGAAATCGCTACCACCGATATCGACGTGCATGCAACTCTTGCATTCACGTACCCCGATATGCCGATGTGCGATAGCAACCAGGTTCTACTTGCACTTGAAGGTTAACTCTTTCTCAAGAGTTCAAGTCGTCGATTCTCTTCCTCTTGAATATTCCTTCGCTCCGAAAATTGTCCCGTTTGGGCTTCACCTGGGTCTGTTCCACAATACTAGCTAGGAACTCTCCCTCCTGAGCTTTCACCAACTTTTCACTCGGACCCTTCTGAACTCAATTCTTCCAGAAGATCACATACGCAACATATGAAAGAAGTAAGTAACAGGAAACAAATAGGCAAAGGAACACTGCCAACAACACCCAGAAAATAGACATATGCATGGAATTTAACCACGGCTTTACTGTTCTTCTTTTCCCAGGCCTGACTCTGAGACTTCACTCAACCGGTAATTCACCTGCACGGTTCTTTTAACTCAGTACAACTTCTGGGAAAACAAAGATGAGGGTTTAATTGTCCAACCTCCTCAACACACTCTATGCGGAGGTATTCCACTGCACTCTCTGCAGGAAACTCACAGCTTAGACAGAGAAACGATTGAAACTCAATCTCTCAATCCCTCAGATTTCAAACCTGCCATGCAATAACATATGCAGCATATAGACAATAGGCAAAACAAGAAGCAAACATGCAACAGCATAATATCAACAACACCTAGAGAATAATCACAGCCATGAGATTGAATCAAAACTTTCTATTAATTCAATATCTGTACATGGGGATCTTTCACAAGCTCTCTGCGCTTCTCTTCTTGCTCCTCAATGATAATGCCCCACACCATCTGAATGCCTCTCCTCTACAATGATACAAAGGAGGGTGTCTCTACTCCGTTTTCCCTCTCGAAGTCATAACCCGTCTAATCTAGACTTAATTATCTTATCTACCTGCACTAAATCTAAGAAGTACCTCTACTATATAAGGACGAGAGATTATCTGCTCAAGGTCCATTTACAATGTGAAATTACGCTCTATGATGAATGCTTTCATTTAAATGGAAGTGCAACAGATATCAAGGTGATTCAATATATTAGCGCTGGCATCATCCAGCTGTCTTTTCTTTCTCCATGCTCTGACTCGCTTGGTGAGGTCGGAATGCTCCTGCATCATACTCCTCGGCTCAGAGAATTTCATGGGCTCCTATCCATGAGATCCTGTACACTATGACCATGTTCCTAAATCACTTTCTCTATTTCCCAGCTGGCATCCTCCACTAGGTGATTCTTCCATTTCACCAGGTACTCAAAATATTGTTTCCTCCTGGTCTCCTTTCCAACTCGTTTATCCAGTATGCACTCCATCTGAGTTTTTTCTGCAACTGGCAATTGCTTCTGCCACTGGACCACTAGTTCCTCCGTCTCAGTGCCTGCCCCTGCATTCCTGTAAGGGTATAAGTCTGAAATATTGAAAATCAAAGATATCCCGGTGCCTTCTGGAAACTCAAGCTCATAAGCATTCTCCCCGAATCTCTTCAGGATTTTGCACGGCCCAATTTTCTTCATCTTGAGTTTATTGTATGTTCCCCTCGGAAACCTCTCTTTTCTCAGGTGCTTGAGAACTATATCGCCGACTTCGAATTGAAGCTGTCTTTTCCTCTGATCAGCTCTGCGCTTATACTCCTGGTTCGATTTCTGCAGTCGCTGCTTCACCTCCGTGTGAAGTTCTTTCATCGCTTCAGCGAACTCTTCAGCCTTCGTGCTGCTAGTTTCATCCTGTTCCGAATCTCTAAGCTCAGACACTCCTCTCGGCTATGTCCCATACAATATTTGAAATGGGATCTTACCTGTACTCTGATTCACTGAATCGTTGTACGCGAACTCTGCCTGTGTTAAGATCTGATCCCAACTGCTATGATGCTTGGTCACCAGGCTTCTCAACAGATCTCCTAAGATTTTGTTGACCACCTCTGTTTGTCCATCTATCTGCGGATGGTAAGCAGAACAGAATGCCAAGTCAATCCCTAGCTTCTTCCATAGGGTCCTCCAAAAGTGCCCTACTAACTTTGTATCCCGATCCGAGACTATGCTTCTCAGCAATCCATGCAATCGGACAATCTCTTTGAAAAACAAGTTGGCGATGTGCGTGGCATCGCTAGCCTTATGACACGGTATGAAATGTTCCATATTTGAAAACCTGTCCACCACCACAAAGATATAATCAACTCCTCTCTGAGTCCTTGGTAAACCCAACACAAAATCCATGCTAATGGCTTCCCATTGCCTCTCGGGTATGGGTAATGGCTGATAGAACCCTGTGTTCTGCTTTCGGCCTTTTGCATGTTGACATATCCGACATCTGTCAACAAATATTTTAACATCAGTATGCATTCCAGGCCAATAATACGATTCGCTCAGCTTGGCGAACGTCTTGTCATGTCCAAAATGACCCGCTAAGCCTCCGCTGTGTTTTTCCTTCACCAAATTCTCCCTCATGGAGCAATCTGGAATGCACAATTGATTGCCTTTGAACAGCAATCCATCTTGGATCAGGTAGTCAATCCATGGACTCCTATCTCTGAGAACTGGGTTCTCGACTGCCTCGTATGCCTCACCAAAGTCTGCATCACCTGCATACATATCTTTCAGATTCTCAAAACCCAAAGTCTTGACCCTGAATTCCTGCAGTAATAAACATTTTCTGCCCAAGGCGTCAGCTACCTTGTTAGCAGTCCCCGAAATGTGCTTTATCACAAACGTGAAAATCTGCATGTACTCTACCCACTTCACATGCTTCTGATTCAGCTTCTCCTGCTGACTCACGAACTGTAACGCATGATTATCACTATACAGAACAAATTCCTTGGGTATGAGATAATGCCTCCATTTTTTCAATGCCTGTATGATGGCATAGAACTCCTTATCATACGTGGAGTATTTCAATTTTGCATCCTCGAGCTTCTCACTGTAATATGCAACAGGTCTGTCATCTTGACTCAAGACCCCTCCAACAACATACCCACTAGCATCACACTTCACTTGGAAGGTCTTCTGAAAATCAGGCAGCACTAACACTGGCTGCTCTGTTATCTTTTGCTTCAAAAGATTGAATCTTTTTTCAGCCTTGACTGTCCAATGAAAAACTTTATGTCATTTTTTCACCGTATCCATCATCGCGGCGCTAACTCCACTGAAATTTCGAATGAACTTTCGGTAGAAACTAGAGATTCCATGAAAACTCCTTACCTCAAAAATATTTCTCGGCGATGGCCAATTCCTGATTACGTTCACCTTCTCAGGATCCATCTTCAATTCGTTTGCTGAGATTACAAAACCCAAATAAATGAGTTATGTCTGCATGAAGGAAGATTTCTTCAAATTAATCAGCAGCTTCTTCTGCTGTAGCCTTCTCATTATGATGGCCAAATGCCTAAGGTGTTCAGCCTTGGTCTTGCTGAAAATTAGTATGTCGTCCAGGTATACGACCACAAATTTACCAATGAATTCCCGCAGGACTTCATTCATCAGCCTCATGAAAGTGCTCGGCGCGTTTGTCAATCCAAATGGCATGACCAACCATTCGTACAAACCCTCATTTGTCTTGATTGTCGTCTTCCAATCATCTCCCTCTCTCATCTGGATCTGATGATATCTGCTCTTGAGATCAATCTTGGAAAAGTAGTTTTCCCCACTCAGGCAATCCATCAAGTCATCCATTCTCGGCAGTGGAAATCTGTACCTGATGGTATTTTATTTATCACCCTGGAGTCTGTACACATCCTCCAGCCTCCATCCTTCTCCGGTCTCAACACTGTCGGAACAACACATGGACTAAGACTCTCTCTGACCAGTCGTTTATCCTGCAGATCCTGTACCTGCCTTTTGACTTCCTCATTCTCCTGAGGTGTCAACCTGTACGCGGCTTTATTCGGCAAACTTTCTCCAGGTATGATATCAATGTGATGACTCACACTCCGTACTGGTGGCAACGAACGAGGTAGTTCGTCCACAATGATGTCAACAAACTCTCCAAGTAGTTCCTGGATCTCTTTTGGCAAGTCGTCCACTCTTGTGCTTGTCAGGACAATTCTCGGCTTCCTGACAACAAAGAACTGTGGATTTTCATTCTTCTCCAACTCCGTGAGAAGTTCCTTCCCACTCATGAGAAGTATCGTGCTGCTAACTTCTGGTTTTACATCCTTATCTTTTATTGGAAACAGTTTATGGATCCTCCCATCCTTCTCCAAGGTGTAGGTCTTCATCCTGCCGTCATGAACAATATTTCGATCATATTGCCATGGTCTTCCCAACAATATGTGACATACGTCCATGGGAATAACATCGCACATAATCTCATCATGATAATTTCCAATTTTAAACTTAACTGAGGATTGTTTAGTGACACTTACCCGGTGTCCTTTTTGTAACCATGAGACTTTATATGGGCTCATTTGCTTAGTTGTCTCTAGCTCCAATTTCTCCACCATCTCGGTCAAAACGAGATTGTCAGTGCTCCCACTTTCGATTATGACTTTGCATTTCCTGTCCTTGGCTGTACAAGCCATTCTGAAGAGTCTTCTCCTCTGCACTGCGCTCTCCACCTCCTTCTCAGGATTCAAAAGGATTTTATGCATCCCAAGCGATCTTCCGCTGTCTGCATCTTCACTCTTAACATCACGCTTCTGCGCCTCAGCAATGTGAGTTTTTCCTCTGTCCATTTTCCTGTCCAGACAGTCAACGGATTTGTGTCCGTCCTTGCCACACGTGAAACATGTGATAATTCCTCCTCGACCTCATCCTCTACCTCGGGTACGAGGGAACGTGTTGGCGTCAGCATATCCTCCTTGCTAATATTCTGACTGCCTTCTCAGCTCAGAACTCTTCTGCCTCTGCTGTGAGGTACCACCTCTTTCATCTTTTCCCTGAGGTCTCCTCTAATCCTCCTTGGGCCTCTGTGTTTTCTCTTGGGNGGGCAATTGTCTTGCCTTTGGGCTAGCTTCTGCCCCGCCCTCGCTATCCCTGCTTGCGGCTCAGCTTCTCTTCGGCCTTTAGAGCCATCTGGTATGTATCCTCAACTGTTAGGATGGTAACCATGGTCAGTTCATCCTGAATGTCATATCTAAATCCATTCAGGTATCTCGCCACCTTTTCGTCGTCACTCTCCCGATGACCAAGTCGAATGTTGAGCCTATAGAATTCCTCGGTGTATTCTTTCACTGTCATCATCTTCTATCTCAGGTTCTGCATGTGCCTGAACAGAGTGATCTGGTAATCCCTCGAGAGGAATTTCGCCTTCATCTTAGCGATCATCCTGTCCCAGCTTCTAATTTTTTGTTTGCCTCGGGAACGTCTCTCTTCCTGCAACTCGTCCCACCATAAGGCTGCATGTCCCTTCAGCTTGGTGACAGCATGCCTCACCTTCTATCCTCCTCTATGTCTTCGTAATCGAAGTAGGTGTCGAGTACTCAGATCCAATCTAGCAACTCTTCTGCGTTCAAGCTCCCCTCATAGACGGGAATGTCCATCTTCGTCTTCGAGCTCATCCTCGAGATGGCTCTGATCAACCTCTCGGTTGACGTGTCTTCTGCCACGATCTATTCTTCGGCATTGTGTCCAGCTTCCTCTTCAATCTCGAGATCACTGAACTCTGCTGCACCAACACCACGTCTCTGGGTGGTCTCCATCACCTCAAGCCTCGCTCTAAGGTCTCTTACCTGGCATTCCATTTCAGCATTACCTGCTGGCCTTCCTCTCCTTCGAGCGTCCCTATCTTCATGATCAGGTGACTGCCTCTCTCGTCTTGGTGGCATAGTGTATCCGCTTCTTTCCCTCTGCTACCCGAACAAAGAGAACTCCTTAACCAGCTCTGATACCACCCTGACGCAACTCGTGAGTATCAGAGTGCTTTCCTTTCCTCTTTCTCTTCTCTCGCCTACAATATATAGACAAGATATTCAGGCTCTGATACCACCATGATGTAACCTCCCCTCAGCGGGCGGTCACACTACCAGGACCTTCGCTTTCCACGTGCCCGAAGAACTCAACGGTTCTCCTTCCTTCCTATCGGATTCTCTAACCCCACAGTTGACAACTCTCTGTCCTCCTCTTCTCTACTTCGGGGGTCGGAACTCGCCTCTCGCACTCCCAACCACTTGGGACTTCAACTCCCGATACCCGATGTACCGAGGTGCCGAGACTCACAATCCCAAAATCTCGTGGCTTCGCTTCCCGTGAATCCCAGTTAAACCCACTTTGACTTCCGAGGCCCGAGTCGCCGATACCCAAGTATCGCTATTTCTCCCCCTCGCGAGTTTGCGACCTATGAGGCCAATTGCTTGCCTTTCAAATCCCGAGACCCGACATCTCGAGATTACGTTCCACGTGTTCCTCCGAAAGTCGGCGCTTCCACGGAAACTGGAAATCGCTACCAGTGATATCGACGTGCATGAAACTCTTGCATTCGCCTACCCCGATATGTCGATGTGCGATAGCAACTAGGTTCTACTTGCACTTGAAGGTTAACTCTTTCTCAAGAGTTCAAGTCGTCGATTATCTTCCTCTTGAAGAGTCCTTCGCTCTGAAACTTCTCCCGTTCGGGCTTCACCTGGGTCTGTTCCACAATACTAGCTAGGAACTCTCCCTCCTGAGATTTCACCAACTTTTCACACGGACCCTTCTGAACTCAATTCTTCCAGAAGATCACATACGCATCATATGAAAGAAGTAAGTAACAGGAAGCAAATAGGCAAAGGCACACTGCCAACAACACCCAGAAAATAGACATATCCATGGAATTTAACCACGGCTTTATTGTTCTTCTTTTCCCAGGCCTGACTCTGAGACTTCACTCAACCGAAAATTCACCTGCACGGTTCTTTTAACTCAGTACAGCTTCTGGACAAACAAAGATGAGGGTTTAATTGTCCAACCTCCTCAACACACTCTATGCGGAGGTATTCCACTGCACTCTCTGTAGGAAACTCACAGCTTAGACAGAGAAACGATTGAAACTCAATCTCTCAATCCCTCAGATTCCGAACCTTCCATGCAATCACATATGAAACATATAGACAATAGGAAAAACAAGAAGCAAACATGCAACAACATAATATCAACAACACCCAGAGAATAATCATAGCCATGAGATTGAATCAAAACTTTCTATTAATTCAATATCTGTCCATGGGGATCTTTCACAAGCTCTCTGCGCTTCTCTTCTTGCTCCTCAATGTTAATGCCCCACACCATCTGAATGCCTCTCCTCTACAATGATACAAAGGAGGGTGTCTCTAATCCGTTTTCCCTCTCGAAGTCATAACCCATCTAATCTAGACTTAATTATCTTATCTACCTGAACTAAATCTTATCTACCTGCACTAAATCTAAGAAGTACCTCTGCTATCTAAGGACGAGAGCTTATCTTCTCAAGGTCCATTTACAATGTGCAAGTACACTCTATGATGAATGCTTTCATTTAAATGGAGGCGCAACAGATATCAAGGTGATTCAAAATATTGGCATTGGCATCATCCAGTTGTCTTTTCTTTCTCCACGCTCTGACTCGCTTGGTGAGGTGGGAATGCTCATGCATCAAACTCCTCGTCTCAGAGAATTTCATGGGATCCTGTCCATGAGCTCCTGTACACTGTGACCATGTTCCTGAATCACTGTTTCCCAGCTGGCATCCTCCACTGGGTTATTCTTCCATTTCACCAGGTACTCAAAATATTGTTTCCTCCTGGTCTCCTTTCCAACTCATTTATCCAGTATGCACTCCATCTGAGGTTTTTCTGCAACTGGCAATTGATTCTTCCACTGGACCCCTGGTTCCTCCGTCTCAGTGCCTGCCCCTGCATTCCTGTAAGGGTATAAGTCTGAAATATTGAAAATCGGAGATATCCTGGTGCCTTCTGGCAACTCAAGCTCATAAGGATTCTCCCCGAATTTCTTCAGGATTTTGCACGGCCCAATTTTCTTCATCTTGAGTTTATTGTATGTTACCCTCGGAAACCTCTCTTTTCTTAGGTGCGCGAGAACCATATCCCCGACTTCAAACTGAAGCTGTCTTTTCCTCTGATCAACTCTGCGCTTATACTCCTAGTTCGATTTCTGCAGTCGCTGCTTCACCTCCTTGTGAAGTTCTTTCATCACTTCAGCGAACTCTTTAGCCTTCGCGCTGCTAGTTTCAGCCTGTTCCGAATCTCTAAGCTCAGACACTCCTCTCGGATGTGTCCCATAGAAGATTTGAAATGAGCTCTTAACTCTACTCCGATTCACTGAATCGTTGTACGTGAACTCTGCATGTGGTAATATCTGATCCCAACTGCTGTGATTCTCGGTCACCAAGCTTCTCAACAGATCTCCTAAGCTTTTGTTGACCACCTCTGTTTGTCCATCTGTCTGCGGATGGTAAGTAGAACTGAATGCCAAGTCAGTCCCTAGCTTCTTCCTTAGCGTCCTCCAAAAGTTCCCTACGAACTTGGTATCTCGATCCGAGACTATGCTTCTTGGCAATCCATGCAATCGGACAATCTCTTTGAAAAACAAGTTGGTGATGTGCGTGGCATCGCTAGTCTTATGAAACGGTATGAAATGTGCCATATTTGAAAACCTGTCCACCACCACAAAGATAGAATCAACTCCTCTCTGAGTCCTTGGTAAACCCAACACAAAATCCATGCTAATGGCTTCCCATTGCCTCTCGGGTATGGGCAATGGCTGATAGAACCCTGTGTTCTTCTTTCGGCCTTTTGCATGTTGACATATCCGACATCTGTCAACAAATATTTTAACATCAGTATGCATTCCAGGCCAATAATACGATTCGCTCAGCTTGGCGAACGTCTTGTCATGACCAAAATGACCCGCTAAGCCTCCGCTGTGTTTTTCCTTCACCAAATTCTCCCTCATGGAGCAATCTGGAATGCACAATTGATTGTCTTTGAACAACAATCCATCCTGAATCAGGTAGTCAATCCATGGACTCCTATCTCTGAGAAATAAGTTCTCGGCTACCTCGTATGCCTCGCCAAATTCTGCTTCACCTGCATACATATCTTTTAGATTCTCAAAACCCAAAGTCTTGACCCTGAATTCCTGCAGTAATAAACATTTTCTGCTCAAGGCGTCAGCTACCTTGTTAGCAGTCCCCAAAATGTGCTTTAACACAAACGTGAAATTCTTCATGTACTCTACCCATGTCGCATGCTTCTGATTCAGTTTCTCTTGCTGACTCACGAACTGTAACGCATGATTATCACTATACAGAACAAATTCCTTGGGTATGAGATAATGCCTCCATTTTTTCAATGCTTGTATGATGGCATAAAACTCCTTATCATACGTGGAGTATTTCAATTTTGCATTGTCCAACTTCTCGCTGTAATATGCAACAGGTCTGTCATCTTGACTCAAGACCCCTCCAACAGCATACCCACTAGCATCACACTTCACTTGGAAGGTCTTCTGAAAATCAGGCAGCACTAACACTGGCTGCTCTGTTATCTTTTGCTTCAACAGATTGAAGCTTTTTTAAGCCTTGACTGTCCAATGAAAAACTTTATGCCGTTTTTTCACCGTATCCATCATCTTGGCGCTAACTCCACTGAAATTTCGAATGAACTTTCGGTAGAAACTAGTGAGTCCATGAAAACTCCTTACCTCAAAAATATTTCTCGACGATGGCCAATTCCTGATTACGTTCACCTTCTGAGGATCCGTCTTCAATTCGTTTGCCGAGATTACAAAACCCAAATAAATGAGTTCTGTCTGCATGAAGGAACATTTCTTCAAATTAATCAGCAGCTTCTCCTACTGTAGCCTTCTCATTAGGATGGCCAAATGCCTCAGGTGTTCAGCCTTGGTCTTGCTGAAAATAAGTATGTCGTCCAGGTATACGACCACAAATTTACCAATGAATTCCCGCGGGACTTCATTCATCAGCCCCATGAAAGTGCTGGGCGCTTTTGTCAATCCAAACGACATGACAAGCCATTTGTACAAACCCTCGTTTGTCTTGAATGTCATCTTCCATTCATCTCCCTCTCTCATCCGGATCTGATGATATTCGCTCTTGAGATCAATCTTGGAGAAGTAGTTTGCCCCACCCAGGCAATCCATCAAGTCATCCATTCTCGGTAGTGGAAATCTGTACCTGATGGTAATTTTATTTATCACCCTGGAGTCTGTACACATCCTCCAGCCTCCGTCCTTCTTCGGGATCAACACTGTCGGAAAAACACATGGACTAAGACTCTCTTTGACCAGTCCTTTATCCTGTAGATCCTGTACCTTCCTTTTGACTTCCTCATTCTCCTGAGGTGTCAACCTGTACGCGGCTTTATTCGGAAAACTTGCTCCAGGTATGATATCAATGTGATGACTCACACTCCGTACTGGTGGCAACGAACGAGGTAGTTCATCCAGAATGATGTCAGCAAACTCTCCAAGTAATTCCTGGATCTCTTTTGGAAAGTCGTCCACTCTTGTGCTTGTCAGGACAATTCTCGGCTTCCTAACAACAAAGAACTGTGGATCTTCATTCTTCTCCAACTCCGTGAGAAGTTCCTTCCCACTCATGAGAAGTATCGTGCTGCTAACTTCTAGTTTTACATCCTTATCTTTTATCGGCAGCAGTTTATGGATGCTCCCATCCTTCTCCAAGGTGTAGGTGTTCATCCTCCCATCATGAACAACATTTCGATCATATTGCCATGGTCTTCCCAATAATATGTGACATACGTCCATGGGAATAACATCGCACATAATCTCATCATGATAATTTCCAATTTTAAACTTAACTAAGCATTGTTTAGTGACACTTACCCGGTGTCCTTTCTATAACCACGAGACTTTATACGGGCTCGGGTGCTTAGTTGTCTCTAGCTCCAATTTCTTCACCATCTCGGTCGAAACGAGATTGTCAGTGCTCCCACTGTCGATTATGACTTTGCATTTCCTGTCCTTGGCTGTACAAACCGTTCTGAACAGTATGCTCCTCTGCACTGCGCTCTCCACCTCCTTCTCAGTCTTCAAAAGGATTTTATTCATCCCAAGCGATATTCTGCTGTCTACATCTTCACTCTCAGCATCACGCTTCTGCGCCTCAGCGATGTGAGTTTTTCCTCTGTCCATTTTCCTGTCTGGACAGTAAACGGCTTTGTGTCTGTCCTTGCCACACATGAAACATGTGATAATTCCTCCTCGACCTCGTCCTCTACCTCGGCTACGAGGGAACGTGTTGGCGTCACCATATCCTCCTTGCTGATATTCTGACTGCCTTGTCGGCTCAGAACTCTTCTGCCTCTGCTGTGAGGTACCACCTCTTTCATCTTTTCCCTGAGGTCTCCTCCAATCCTCCTTGGGCTTCTGTGTTTTTTCTTGGGCAACTGTCTTGCCTCTGGGCTGGCTTCTGACCCGCCCTCGCTGTCCCTGCTTGCGGCTCAGCTTCTCTTCGGCCTTTAGAGCCATCTGGTATGCATCCTCAACTGTTCGGATGGTAACCATTCTCAGTTCATCCTGAATGTCATATCTCAACCCATTCAGGTATGTCGCCACCTTTTCGTTGTCACTCTCCTGATGACCAACTCGAATGTTGAGCCTATAGAATTCCTCAGTGTATTCTTTCACCGTCATCATCTTCTGTCTCAGGTTCTACATGCTCCTGAACAGAGTGATCTGGTAATCCCTCGGGACGAATTTCGCCTTCATCTTAGCAATCATCCTGTCCCAGCTTCTAATTTTCTGTTTGCCTCGGGAATGTCTCTCTGCCTGCATCTTGTCCCACCATAAGGCTGCATGTCCCTTCAGCTTGGTGACATCATGCCTCACCTTCTTTTCCTCCTCGATGTCTTCGTAATCGAAGTAGGTGTCAAGTGCTCGGATCCAATCCAGCAAATCTTCTGCATTCAAGCTCCCCTCATAGACGGGGATGTCCATCTTCGTCTTCGAGCTCATCCTCGATATGGCTCTGATCAACCTCTCGGTTGACGTGTCTTTTGTCACGACCTCTTCTTCGGCATCGTGTCCAACTTCCTCTTCAATCTCGGGATCACTGAACTCTGTTGCACCAACACCACGTCTCTGGGTGGTCTCCATCTCCTCAAGCCTCTCTCTGAGGTCTCTTACCTGGCGTTCCATTTCAGCATTAGCTGCTGGCCTTCCTCTTCTTCGGGCGTCCCTATCTTCATGATCATGTGACTTCCTCTCTCGTCTTGGCGGCATAGTGTATCCGCTTCTTTCCCTCTGCTACTCGAACAAAGAGAACTCCTTAACCAGCTCTGATACCACCCTGACGCAAGTCGTGAGTATCAGAGGGATTTCCTTTCCTCTTTCTCTTCTCTCGCCTGCAATATACAGACAAGATCTTCAGTCTCTGATACCACCCTGACGCAACCTCCCCTCAGTGGGCGGTCACACTACCAGGACCTTCGCTTTCCATGGGCCCGAAGAACTCAATGGTTCTCCTTCCTTCCTATCGGATTCTCTAACCCCAAAGTTCACTCCTCTCTGTCTTCCTCTTCTCTACTTCGAGGGTCAGACCTCGCCTCTCACGCTACCAACCACTTGGGACTTCAGCTCCCGATACCTGATGTACCAAGGTGCTGAGACTCACAATCACAAAATCTCGTGGCTTCGCTTCCCTCGAATCCCAGATAAACCCACTTCGACTTCCGAGGCCTGAGTCACCGATACCCGAGTATCGCTATTTCTCTCCCTCGCGAGTTCGCGACCTATGAGGCCAATTGATTTCCTTTTGACTCCCGAGACCTGACGTCCTGAGATTACATGCCATGTGTTCCTCTGAAATTCGGCGCTTCTACGGAAACTGGAAATCGCTACCAGCGATATCGACGTGCAAGCAAATCTTGCATTTGCCTACCCTGATATGCCGATGTGCGATAGAAACCATGTTCTACTTGCACTTGAAGGTTAACTCTTTCTCAAGAGTTCAAGTCATCGATTCTCTTCCTCTTGAAGAGTCCTTCGCTCCGAAACTTCTCCCGTTCGGGCTTCACCTGGGTCTGTTCCACAATACTAGCTAGGAACTCTCCCTCCTGAGATTTCACCAACTTTTCACTCGGACCCTTCTGAACTCAATTCTTCCAGAAGATCACATACGTAGCATATGAAAGAAGTAAGTAATAGGAAGCGAATAGGCAAAGGCACACTGCCAACAACACCCAGAAAATATACATATCCATGGAATTTAACCACGACTTTACTGTTCTTCTTTTCCCAGGCCTGACTCTGAGACTTCACTCAACTGGAAATTCACCTGCACGGTTCTTTTAACTCAGTACATCTTCTGGGCAAACAAATATGAGGGTTTAACTGTCCAACCTCCTCAACACACTCTATGCGGAGGTATTCCACTGCACTCTCTACAGGAAAATCACAGCTTAGACAGAGAAACGATTGAAACTCAATCTCTCAATCCCTCAGATTTTGAACCTGCCATGCAATCACATATGCAGCATATAGACAATAGGCAAAACAAGAAGCAAACATGCAACAACATAATATCAACAACACCCAGAGAATAATCACAACCATGAGATTGAATCAAAACTTTCTATTAATTCAATATCTGTACATGGGGATCTTTCACAAGCTCTCTGTGCTTCTCTTATTTATCCTCAATGCTAATGCCCCACACCATCTGAATGCCTCTCCTCTACAATGATACAAAGGAGGGTGTCTCTACTCCGTTTTCCCTCTCGAAGTCATAACCCGTCTAATCTAGACTTAATTATCTTATCTACCTGCACTAAATCTAAGAAGTACCTCTGCTATCTAAGGACGAGAGCTTATCTTCTCAAGGTCCATTTACAATGTGCAAGTACGCTCTATGATGAATTCTTTCATTTAAATGGCGGCGCAACAGATATCAAGGTGATTCAAAATATTGGCGCTGGCGTCATCCAGCTGTCTTTTCTTTCTCCACGCTCTGACTCGCTTGGTGAGGTGGGAATGCTCCTGCATCAATTGTACTTTATAGAACTGTAATGAAAGATGAATCCATGAACAGAAAGAAAGAAGTTAGAGATCAAAGAGATGATGAATATACCAATGAAGATGATTATAAATACACATCAGAGAAGGAATTGTTCTGAGCCATACGACTTAGAGAATCCTAGGTAACATGAATATTAGATAGGGCAGTCTATGCAATAGTTGTGACATACCAAAGAACCATCCTTCGAGCAACTTGCAGAGTTTGAATAGGTAGATCCAGAGTAGTCAGTTAGCAGAAGTACAATCAATTGTAGTAGTGAATACTTCATGATAGTACAATGATAAATGGGTCAACATTATGGACAGTGTGCAGTAGAGTCTTGGATAGTATGGACATAGATGGATTCATAAGAGCACTTAGTAGGTTTTTGACAGATATATGACAGTGGACAAGAGCATTGATTCATAGATTGGTTCAAAGAGTGGTTCAAAGACAAAGGAACATTATCATAATAGATGATAATACCATAGGAAATGGCTTGAACAATGCTAATGGATTCAAAATTGACATATATGTTTTGGACACATGCAATGCATACAAAAATTCACATTCAAAATAGAGTAATTCTCAGAAACAACAATGAAAAAATTTCCTACGAGCTATGGAAAGGAAGACCAACAAATGTGAAGCACTTCAAAGTATTTGGAAGCAATTGCTACATCAAAAGAGAAGATGGTAGAATGGGAAAGTTTGACTCTTGTGTGGACAAAGGAGTACTTGTGGGTTACTCAAGTACAAGGAAAGCATACAAGTGTTACAATATAAGGTTGAACAAAATTGTGAAAAGCATCAATGTAACAATTGATGAAACAAGTGGACAAGAATTAAAGGAAGAAGACAATGAATCAATGGAACAAATTTACGAAGAAAAATTAGAACTTGAATATGAAGTCTACATTGAACAACCAAAAGGATTTCATTTGTTAGAGAATGCAAATTATGTGTGCAAATTGAAGAAGGCCTTGTATGGTCTAAAATAGACTCCTAGAGAATGGTACTCTAGACTGAATAAATATCTACAATAGGCAGGGTTCAGAAAAGGAAGTGCAGACAACAACCTCTACATCAAGGTAACTCAAGATAGTATTTTATCAATTGAAGTTTATGTTGATGATATTATTTTCTGAAGCAATGATGTCAAGTGAAGACAAAAATTTTCAAAGGATATACAGAATGAATTTGAAATTTCATTACTCGAAGAACTATCCTTCTTTCTGGGTCTTCAGATACGTCAAAGAAACCAAGGAATTTTTATTTCTCAAACTAAGTATATCAGAGAAATGCTAAAGAGACTTGGAATGAAATATTGAAAACCAGTTACCACTCCTATGCAAACCAGTTTCAAGTTGATAAAAGATGATGATTCAAACTCTACAGACAAGAGGAAATACAGTTCAATGATTGATATACTACTATATGTGACAACATCCAGACCATATGTAATGCAGGGAGTTGGACAGGTGGCATGATTTCAAGAAGCACCAGAGGAATCACATGTATTAGCAGTGAAAAGGATTTTCATATATCTCAAAGGAACATAAGAGTTTGCATTATGGTATCCAAAAGGAAAGGATCTATCACTTATTTCCTACACAGATGCAGATTTGGCAGGTTGCATTGATGACCGATGAAGCACCAGTGGAGAAGTGTTCTACTTGGGTGAGTGTTTAGTATATTGGCTAAGAAAGAAAAAATCATCAATATATTTATCTACAGCCAAAGAAGAGTATATTGCAACAGTAGGATGTTTTACTCAGGTTCTATGGATGAAACAAACTTTGACATATATATAGGTTGAGTATGATGAGCTCATTTCAATCTATTGTGATAATATAAGAACCATCAGTATCTCAAGGAACTCGGTGATGCACGCCAAGATGAAGCACATTCCAATAAAGTACCACTTTCTATGATAACAATTTGTAGAGAAGAACATTAGAGTTGAATATGTGGGAACAAAAGAAAAAGTGGAAGACATATTTACAAAACCACTTCCATGGGAAACCTTTGACTATCTTCGCCAGAGACTCAAAGTAATTTCTACTCCAAAATGAATTCTTTTGAATGCTTATCTTATATGTCTTAGATTTACATGAGGAAGCACCATAAAGAGGATAGTTTAGTTTGGGATATTAGTTTCAGGAAGAGTTCAGTTAGGGGGAGTATCCCGAAGGAAAATTTTGTTAGGGGGAGCAGCCCTGGATGGAAACATACATTTTCCATTGATGACAAAGGGGGAGATATTAATCAGATGTAGAGCACCATGACGTGCTTCCAGAGGGAGTGATGGTCACAGGGGGTGCATGAGTGATATGAATTCAGTATTTCATGACATGAATTCAATATTGCATCAAAGTGTTTCCATGAATTCCAAAGGGGGAGAATTTTTATTAATTGGGTTGTTTTTCATTGATGTCAATTGTTGAAGAAAGTCGGGTAGCAAATTCTGGTAGCACAATGGTTTGGGTAATGGAACCAAGTTTGTTTGATGGATAATGGTATGAGTTTTGATTTTTTTGCAGGTAATTCTATTATATATAGATAGTACATGTCATGCCATTTCAGATTGTATGTGGAACGTCACATAAATCCTCACGGTTAGAGAGTTATGGCCATGTGAAGTTGGAGAACCCTCGTGAGTCATCTAGAAGCCCCAAAAGGTCAAAGTAGTCAAAGTTTTTGCAAAGAAGAAATTATCTAAATAATAAAGTGATGTGATTAGTGTACTATAAGTGAAAGAGAATGAAAAATAAATTATTTAAATAATAAAGTTAATGTAAAACTTATTAATTATGGAAAGTGGTTAAGTTAAGTGGAAAAGTAGTTTTAAGTGGGTTAACCCTAAAATAAGGAAAGTGGGTTAAGATAGTTAGAAGGTAACCCATTGAGGAAGATACATAAAAGTATAAATAAGAGTAAAGGGTCTCTCATTCAAATCACGCTTTAATATCATTGAATATCATTTTTTGTGAAAGTTTATTCTAGGCAAGTATTATTGATAAAGAAAAATTGTAGAAGAAAAAGTACAGTAGGAAAAGTGTGGCAGAAAAGGTGTAGCAGGAAAAGTGCAGTAGAAAAAGTACGGAAGGAAAAGAGCGGCAGGAAAAGTGTAGCATGGAAAGTGAAGTAGAAAAAGTGAGGCAGGAAAAATAAAGAATAAAAGGTGTGGCAGAAAAAGTGCGGCAGGAAAATCATAGCAAGAAAAGTGCGGTAGGAAAACCATAGCAAAAAAAGGGCGGTAGAAAAATCACGACAACAAAACCGCAACAACAAAACACTACAAGAAGAAAAATAAAGGGCTTTTGGTTGAGGTATGTTGTTGAAGTTATTGGTACAGATAGAGGTTGTATAACAGTGAGGTTATAGAACAAGGTTTGAGGTACATACTTGTGGTATAGTGTCTGAGGTATATGTGATTAGATCAAATTTGGATGATAAAATTGATGAGGGATTTTGGTTGAGTTACATGTTGGGTAAATGGTTGAGACAAGTAGTTGATGAGTTGGCACATACATGAGGTGTATAGTTGATGATGTTGGTACATATTGTTGAGTCATAGTTGATGTGTAGTTGATGCATGATTGGTACATACTTGGTACATGGTTGGAGGTACTTGTTAGTAGTATTGTTGACACATGGTTAATGGATGATGTAACATACTTGTCTTGGTATATTATTAGAAGCACATATTGATATTGGTGACGATTATGAGTTGTTGTGATTTTTTTGGTGGATGCACATTTTGGTGATATTGTGCATATGGTTGAGATTTTTCTTGGTGATTGATCTTGGTGAGTAGATCTGATTTGGTTGATAAGATTGATTAAACAGGTTGTTGTGATAGGTTATTTGGATAGGTTGTTGTGGCAGGTTACTTGTACAGGTTTGGTGCATTGTTGATGCACTTGTTTATGGTATAGGTTCAGGTACAGGTTGGTGCATATTTGATGCACTTGTTATGGTATGGGTTGATTACAGGTTGTTTGGTATAGGTTGGTGCATGGTTGATGCACTTGTTTATGGAACAGGTTGAGGTATAGGTTGATGCATGGTTCAATTTATTGGTACAGGTTGTTTGGTGAAGTTTGATTGGTACAGGTTTATAACAGTATATCTCACAATGATAGTGTGACAATGGTTCCATCATTCTACTTATACATCAGGGCGGTTGGATGTGGAAAGGGTAGGTGGTTGTAGCCAACTTCCGATTGTATTCAAAGAATATAGGGGGTTGTAGCCTCCTTCTGGTTGTAGCCAGAGAATTGGGGAGTTGGAGCTTCCCTCAGGTTGTAGCCTGAGAAACTAGGGTGTTGGAGCCTCCTTCTAGTTGCAACTAGAAAACAAAGGAAGTTGGTGCTTCCAATGAATGTAATTCTTAAATATGTATAAGAAAAAGCATTATGTGGTTTTCTCCCACTTTCAGTTTCCAAGTAAAACACTGGTGTACTGTGTATGTTTGTGATTGCTCATTTGTTCATTGTTTATTTACTCTACAACTATTGGATGATAATGATACATTGATATAACACATGCATTTTATGGTGAAAAAGGATTAAATTGCTCTATTACTGATTCCCCCCCCCCCCTTAGTAATCCAACACTTATGACATATTCATATTAAATAATCTCTTAATTACAAATGACTTATTGGACATTGATGGTTTTTCATACAGTTTACCTAATGCATCCATCAGCTCCTTCGTTGTCTTTTCTTTTGAAATATTTAAATCCACTGACACTGTCAGGCTCAACAATATCATTCCTAGTGCCTTTTTGTCAAGAACCTTCCATTCTTCATCCTTCATGGTTGTCAGTTTATTTTCTATGATGAGCTTAGCAAAGAAGAATGAATATGAAAAGAAAAGAAGAAGGAATATGATGAGATTAGCAATCAAAGGCATGTCCTAGAAATAAAAGAAAAGATCAAAGACAATGAAGAAATCATATATGAGCAAAAGATTCAGTTAGAAAACAAATAAGAAGAGATCAAAAGATTGAAAACAAAATTTGATGATCTAAGAAAAGAAAAGGAAGAGGAGTTCGAGAGACTTAAAAAATGAAATAATTCAAGCAAAGGAAGAGGAGATCAAGAGACTGAAAAATGAAATCAGTCAAGAAAAAGAAGAAAATAAGGAAGATGATGAACCGAGAAAAATCCTTGTAGATCTAAAAGAACTAAGGGAAAACTATTTCAATCTTAAAATTCAACTTGAAGAAGACAAAAGGAGAGAGAAGGTAGTGAGGAACCAGTTGGACAAAAAGGAAGAATCATTTCATGAGCTGGAAGCAAAAGTTGTGAATCTTAGAAAGAAGGTTAAGAAGTCAAACACCCAAATCAAGTTCTTGAAGAGCTCCATGACCCTGGATGAGATCTTGGATAGTTAGAGACAACTAAATGAAAAATCTGTTCTTGGATACAACAAGGAAGAAATTAGTACTCATAAGAAACCCGATGCAGGTCCTTCATTTGTAAAAGGTGAAAATGGGTCTGACACAGGTCCTTCATTTGTAAAGGATGAAGACAGGCTTGACATAGGTCCTTCATTTGTAAAGGATGAAGAAAGATCTGACACAAGTCCTTCATTTGTAAAGGATGAAGATAGGTCTGACACAACTCCTTCATTTGTAAAAAGTGAAAGCAGGTATGACTCAGGTTCTTCACGTTCAAGGAGTGAAAGAAACACTACAAAATTTAGAAGATCAGATCAAGGAAGACATCGTGAATCTACTTATACGCATCAAAGCAAGTTTAGAAGAGAGACACCTTCATAGATGAAACAAAGAAGGTATGAGAGTGTTTTTAATGATTATTATTTTTGTTGTAATGAATATGGACATAAATTTTTGGATTGTAGGCATCATGGAAGAAAACAATTTGGTAGGTTCAACAACAGTATAAGATGTTGGAACTGCAATCATGTTGGACATATTACTGCACATTGTTACACTATGAGATGCTATAGTTGTGGTGGATATAGCCACAAATCCTATAACTGTTGGAACTCAAGAAAACAATCAATGATAAATCCTTCATATAGTACGACAAAAGGATTAAATGGAACATGGAAGAAAAATCAAGTTGCAGTAGTAGAAGATCAAATAACAAAGTCCAAGAAACCAGGACACTCACAGATGTGGATCGCAAAGACTGAATAAGTGAACAAGAGTGATGTTAATGGTTGCAAAAAAAATTTCAATAATGTGACAAGCATTGTATAAACTTTCTTAGACAACTTTAGAGCAATGCACAGTAAAGAAGAATCTTGGATAAAGATGGATACATCTGGTTAGAGATCGATGAGAATCAATGGGTGGATCCAAGAGTTGTTTGATAATATGAGATACAATTGCGTAGTGTTCCAGTAAAACAACGACATCCACAGAAGCAACATTATGATGTACAATATGATGTACATGACATCTTGTAGAGATAACAAGAGAGTCCCTGTCAGAAAGAGCTACCCTTTTAGAAAAAAAGGGGGAGAACAGTTAGTAACAACTCAGGGGAAGTTTTTGTTAGTAAATAAGAAAGTAATTAGATTAAGTTTTTGAAAATACTTGATCACTACAAAATTTGGTATCAAGAAGACTACTCATTTGAAACACAAAAATCCCAATCAACTGAGATAAGAAGTTGGTAAAGTAACAGGGGAAGAAACCTTGTCAAGAAGAGCTACCTTTTCAGAAACAAAGGGGGAGAGCAGTCAAAAGTAGAGAGAGAGCATAGTGACAGAGGGAGTCATTAATTTATGACAATAAAATGATGATCATAGGAAGAGTTACCCAACTTCAGATTCGGGTCAATAACATACAGATCTTTACCACAAGAGGAGAAACCCTTTTCCATTGATGTCAAAGGGGGAGAGAAAATAAACTTCATAAGAGGAAAGCATCATCACAGGGGGATTTTTTCATATGAAGTTAGTGTGTTTCCCTTAATGACAAAGGGGGAGATTGTTGGACATATTTTCATTGATGTCAACAGTCGTTTTGATGATTTGTTGTTATAATGAATTATCATTGTGATTTACCATAGATGATATTGTCATTGATGTCAACAATATATCAGTTATCAAAAGAAGTGAACAATATAAAGATCAAAGCTTAGAAGGGAAAAAACAATACAAAAGTGAATGAAGATCAAAACTCAGAAGGAAGAGTGCATTGCATAGTATATCAGTTAGAAGAAGAAGTGAACATTATGAAGAAAATCGTTATTATTGTTGATCACAATAGGATCAACAATGTTCCTATGATAAAAGCTTAGGAGGGTTAGCAAATGCAGAGATCAAATCTCAGAAGGAAAAGTGTCCGATCAGAGTGAGAAGCCTCAACAGTCATCTGATCAAGAGGTTGACTATGTTGATCGTTTAAATATAATGAACAATGGTCATATGAGTGATTGTGGGCTTGAGGACCATTGGAGGATCGTGATCGTTGGATATTCAAGCCAGATCAATGGTAGGGATGAATTGCGGGGAGCGAAAGAAGAATTAAAGAAATCGCTAGTTCTAATCTCACAATTGGTATAGATCGTCTGGTATCATAGTGTTATAGGATAAATCCGTGAGTGCGGACACAAACTGATCTCCCTAGATCCACCTGGATCTAGAACAAAACAGGACAGAATATATCGCTTTCCCTAGAAATAACTATTGAATTAAATTGGAAGTGAGAATAAGAGACATACCTCGTAATCGCTTCCTTAATCTTTGATGCTCCTGCTTTGCTCCAGTGCTCTCGTGCAGTCAAGATCAAAACAGAACAAACCAACCAAGGTGAAAGAAAATAATATATCCAATAGCTAATCTATACATATGATCAAGGAGTTATGTAATAAAGTAAATCTAACTTTATGGGAAAGAAACATATTACTGTATCATATTAAATGTGAAAGAGAGATTACAACCATTGCCTTGAT
>ML779992.1:524472-569684 GCA_009831015.1 Picea engelmannii
TAGGAAAATGCAACTTTTTTCCTCAGGAAAAGTTCTTCTTCCTTCTCTCTTCAGGAACTCAGGCCACTGTGACCCCTCTAAAAGCAATAGATAGGTTTACATCATTAACGATCATAGGGATGATGAAAATAATGTGTAACAATAGACTCAGAGATCGATGACTATGTTTGATCCAAGAAGTGATCAGATTAATTTGGATTTAGTTGTGACCTTTGGATGTGCAATCGCCAGATCAGTGACAGGGATAGATTGTGGAAATCAGAAGGCGAATTAAATGATGTGCTAGTTCCAATCCTATAATTAGTCAGGATTGTCCGATATTATAGCTTCGCAGATCAACGATTGTGATTGACTCACCAACAATGCACAACTTCCAATTGTGTATTTTGGGTGACAAGTTAAATCAATCACAATTTGTGGTTCCACAATCATCCGTGATCATGGATCTACTTCATGTGTCTTCAAAATCGTTGGATCACATTTTAGTGGAAAGACAGGATAAGATTAAAGGGTTGAGAATTTGATTATCCAAATACCCATCAATCGTCAGATCAAACCTGAATTCTCGTCAGTCGTTGGATCACTTTAAAGTGGAAGGATAGGTTAAGTGAGGTAAAAGGGTTGAGAGTTTGATTGTCCGAATACCCGCTAGCCTTCAGATCAAAATTGAATTCCTATCAGTTGTTGGATCATTTTTGAGTGGAAGGATAGGATAAGCGAGATAAGATATGAGATCTAATTTATGCGAAATTATGTCAACCGTTGGATCATTCTAAGTGGAAGGATAGTTTAATCTAGAAGAGTTGCGTTGCAGAAATATTGAACCATCGATCGAGGATCATGATCGATGAAAAACATTTAGTTCGTCTATAAATATGCGAGGAGGTTACGCTCCATAAAGTTTGATATTTGAAATACCTGAAGACTGAAAATCCAAAATGGAGGACATACAATGACCATTGGATAAGGGTTGTTGGTCAGAAAACAACATCGGCAAGGACATGCAACAAACCACATCCAAAAGTACATGTGGCAAACCACGCTATAAGACCATGTCAGCAAGGACATGTGGTAGACCACGTCAGCATGGAAATGTGGCAGACCATGTCACCAGACCACATCATTAAGCACATGTGGAATACCATGTCAGAAGATCTACGTCAACAAACCACGTCATAAAATACATGTGGAAGACCATGTCAGTAGACCACGTCAACAAATACACATGGCATAGGCAGATGATGACAAGCGTCAAGAGGAAATTGGCTCATGCCATGTCAACTGTTACACATTACATTCATCATCCCTATGATTGTTAATGATGTAAACCTATATGTTTCCTTTAGAGGGATCAGTGGCCTGAATTCATGAAGAAATAAGGGAGAAGAAATTTTACTGAGGGAAGAAGTTATATTTTTCTTTGTAAAAACCTTATTAAAGAGGATTTTCGCAGGATGATCTATACACAGGGTGCATAAATTCCTGTTTTCCGCAGGCTGCACTATAGCTAGGGTGAGGAAATTCCTAGTTTCTGCAGGCTGCACTATAGCTAGGGTGAGGAAATTCTTAGTTTCCGCAGGCTGCACTATAGCTAGGGTGAGGAAATGACTGGTTTCCATAGGATGAACTATATCTAGGTTGCGAAGTTTCTGCAGGTTGCTCTATAGCCAGGGTGTGGTGGCCTTTGTACATGGGAAAAACGAGTGTCTTCTCGATGCTTATAGGAGAAGCTTCTATGGTGAGGTGGCCTCCGAACTATTTGTATCTTACTCACTTTCATGATTTAATGGGATCCTCCTAACCTCCTCACCTTATCCTCTTCAAATTATAAAAGGAGAGGATCTCTCATGGAAAAAGTTAGCTTGATTGGGTTGGAAAGTTTTTGAGTCTTTGAGATTAGAAATTTGGCTTGATATTGTTAGCTTGGTATGTTGGCTTTGAGATTTTCTTTGTCAAGATAGATTGTGAGTAGCTATCAGATCCATGGTTTCAGAATCCTTGGAGAAAGAAGTGTGTGGGAAGCAAGGAACTATTGGAAGGAACTTAACAACATCAAGGCATCTGGTTGTATCTTTCTTCCACATTATTTAATACATATATACTTTTCTTTCCTATATGAATGTTATTTGTCCATATTGTATGATTCCTTGATCACGTACATAGTTTCATATCAAATACTCTGTTATTCTTGTCTTCGTTGGCTTGTGATTATTTGCAGATATTTCTCATAAACCTTGTGATGGAGCTTGGATTGCATTGGCAAATTCATATCTTTGATATTTAAAAGGTATGTCCTTGATCCATTTCTCATTTGATAATTGAAATCTAAGGAAAGAGTAGTGTACGGTCTTGTTTTTTTCTAGTTTTGTAGTGAAGCTAGGGGGATTGTTTTGTGTCCACACTTAACAATTAGCCCGATAACAAAATTGGCGAATCCATTGGGGTAAATCGGTGAATGAAGACATAAACTAATCCCCCTAGATCCACCTAGATCTAGAAAAAAATGAGACAAAACATGATGCTTTCCCTAAGATGTGATCATTGAGTCTACTACCAAAGAAGGAATAGATAACATACCTTATGAATCACTTCCTTATATCTTTGTTGTCCCTACTTCACTTCAACGCTCTTGTGAGATCAAATCTACGATGACAAAAACCAACCAACTTGAAAGAAACAATATTATAATTCAATGAAAACCTAAACATGTGATCAAGGAATAATGTAATAAAATGCTAGTGATTTTATGGGAAAGAGACATGCCACCATATTATATTAATGAAAAGTAGAAGATACAACCGAATTTCCTTGATGTCTCAAGTTCCCTTTTAGTGTTATTTGTTCCAACACGCACATACACTTGCTCCAAAATTTGCATGAAGATGATCCACAAAAACTTGATGGACAAATGGAGACCCCAAGCATCACTTGAAACAAGATTCTTCACACAGTCTTCAGTCTATTCTTTCATCAATTCTCTACTTAATCTTGCTTAATCTTTTCCAAGAGAAGCCCATGATTATATAGGAGAAGGTGAAGTGGTTAAAAGGATGAGAATGTTCCCACCAAATCGGAGAAACTAGTAATATCACAACCATACGGATGCCACCTCATATTCTAGAATATTCCCCTTCTTATTTTAGCCTTCAAAAATTGCCACACCCTGTCTATACAACAGCCTGCAAAAATCTTGTGGGCTAGATATAGAGAAGCCTGCGGAAATCATGGATTTTCACATTGTGTAACACTTGCAGCCTGCAATGTCCTTCCAAAAAGTAGTCTTTCAAAGGAATAAAGCAATTGTTCTTCTCAGGAAAAATATCATTTCGAGAGCCTAAACACATGCTTGTAAAATCATCATCAGAATGACCAAAATAATGTGTAACATAATTCCCCCCAAAGTATGAGGCTAGAACTCGTGATAGACAAAATACTTTGTAAAAATGCATGTGTGTGTCGAGAACAAAGAATGCACCAATTGGGAACCTACAAATGATCAAGCATCTGCACAATATTATACCATGTTTGAGGTAGGCATTCCCATGTTCAAACTATAAATGATTGAAATCGTAAATATAAGTCATGGCCACCAATTATACATTATGAATCCATGTCATCAAGTTTCTACATAGCCACCAGGAATACATTGTGGATCTATGTATTGGAAAGCTCAGATTCGGACATAGCCACAAGACATACAAAGTATATCTATGTCTCAATACAAATCACAAAAACCTCATCGCAACCTGGACCAAGAATGATGAGATCCAGGGTCTTCAATCCTATCATCTGTTAGTACAAATCTAGCCATGCGATTTACAAGAGTTGAGGTTGAACATGGTAGAAACCAATTGATTACCGTTCATTAATGAAAATCGTTAACAAGTGCGAGAGAAATCACCATTGATGTCAATGACTCTAAAGGTACATTAGCACAATCCAACGAATGTGAATAACTGAGATGGAGTTGAACATTTGATGGAATCTCTTAATTAGGGACCAATGATGTGAATCCACTGTCGAGAGAGAAGAAACCTTCCATTAAGGCATGTAGGCTCCAAGGTACTAAATGATTTCTAATTCTTATTCCTGGATAATGAGTTGAAGTCAAAAGGAAAAGACTTGTCACAGGAGGGAGTTGATGTATCCCCCGTCAATGACACGAAATAGGTAACAGATTTAGGGTAGAGAAAAGTACGAACATGATTTGAAACCGACACAAGGAAGGCTGACACGGTAGGAATTGACAACTGCAGATGGCCGACTCAATAGAGGGATTGGTTGGACTTCTCTTGAACATACGAACGCCGTGACACTAGTCTTGGCAACATTTACTCAAAGATGACCCAAGATATGAACTTGCAAAAATTTAGATGAGAGACAAATGGATTTCCCAACCTGGATTCAAATGATGAAGGGGGTTCCATGTTCAAGAGCGACACATACTACCACTAACACAAATGTAAAGACACATCTCTTTCCCAATTTTCCCCCCACCATTTTTGGCGAGTACCTCTTTATTTTTATGCAAGGTTGAGGGGGATAACATATGCTTGTTAATGTAAGCTCATCCTTCAAACGAGTCCCTCAGAGTATGTTTAACGAACCCTAAGAAAGAGTGGTTCGGTCCCGTGTGGGTCTTTCGATGTTTGTTTAACGAGTCCAGAGATAGAAAACTCAGGTGTTTTTCATGTTTTGAGAGTCTGAAAAACACTTAAAGAGAACTCTCCCAATTCCTTTTTCATAAAGTAGTTCGACAAGACCGTAAAACTGATAAAATATCGCCCAATGAACTTTTATTCAAATAATTTTACGAGTGTGAACAAAACAAGGTCGCTCGACAATCTTTTCATTTTTATGGAGTTTGAAAAGAGCATAAAGGACACTCCATGGGTTTTGCTTTTCATCTTTCCATGACGAGTACAAAAAAATGAAAAAAGTATATCTGGTTTCATTCTCATCAATTTTCGAGCATTAGAACGAACAAAGACTAGGCTTGAGGTTTTTCCTGAAAAACCCTAAAAAGTGTTGATATGCGTAATGAAGAGAAAAGAAAATTGTAGGACAAACATCCATACTTTGTTAATTAGGACTCTAGTCTTCTTCCTGCAAGAGACAAGACACTCAAAAGAACATTAAACTTATGGGTTTCTGAAAAAATGAATTTATACGATATAAAATATTATCAAAATAGGTGAATAATGCAATAAATAAGAGTAAAAATCCCTTTTTACCATTTCATTTGCATTTGGTCAAAACATTGTCGAAAAACCCCTTTTTCATCCCTTATTTTGGTGGTCGATTGCAAGGAGAAAAGGTGATCATTCGGTGAATGGTCTCCACCAAGACAGTAATCTCTCCATCTTCTTACTTTTGAATGGATTAAAATTTATTTTTGGTGGTCAAAAAATGATTTTTTGGGTGATTTTTGGGCTGGTAGGCGTGCGTTGGGGCCGCCGCAAGTGGCCAATATCGGGTCATGCAGAAATCAAGGATTTCCATAGGTTCCCAATGGCTCGCCTTCAGAAATCAAGGATTTTCGTAGGAGCCCAATGGCTCACCTGCGGAAATCCTGCACTGTAACTGAAGCTTAGTTGCGAGGGCCTAAAACCAAAAAATAAAAGCAAGCATTGAACCAAAAAGAATTCCAAAAAGGTTGGATAAAGGTGCTAACTGTCCTCTCTTACTACCATGTAGGTGCTTGATTGCCAAAATGTTGGAATGGAGATAACATAATAATGAAGATGACGATGTTATGGCTTTGAATGATCCAAGAACTATTAATGATCTTCGGCAATGTGGCCTATTGAAAATTTTCAAAATCCAGGGCATGAGACCCAAGTTGAGACTATTAGAGTACTTGGCCCATATGTGGGACTCAGAACATCAATTATTTCATGTCCTTTCCTTGGAGATTGAAGATATTTACTTTCAGACAGGGTTATCTCGTCATGGGACACGTGTGATCTTGATAGGGGGTCGAGGTGGTGGCTTGTCGATGAGTGAGTATTTCCGTTGGCACTGCGAACCTGATGCTGAAAGGTGCAAAGGTAAAGTGCATATCTAAGGTGTGCTATATTTGACTCTCATAACCATCCTCTTTACCATTGTACGTATGGCAGGAAGCGCATCGTCCCACATGGAGCTCCATAGTTATTTTCAATATGCCATTGAATGACTAGAACCTCAAGTATTCAATTGGTGTGACGGCGTGTTCCATAGTATGAAGACACAACTCACTAAAAGAAATAATGGATACCTAAATAAGTTTTGGTATGGGTCCATTTTGGTATCTTTCTTCTTAGAAAGAGTCCCTCACTTGTGACTACAGGTAGAGTGGGGAATACTAGCCCCACGAGACCCAATAATGAAATGATGGTGTGACCTTATGGCTCGATATGTAGAGGGAATTATTATCAATAACAAGGATGCATTTTTTGACTGGTTAAGGCCCCAAATCTTGATGATTGATGATTATGCGTATGCCAACCTGGAATTTCAAGGTGATTGTAACTTGGTTCTCCCTGAGGGATTTCAGTGGGGAGATCTAGGTAAGAAAGAAATTTTGTTCTTTATGATATTTTTTGTGTTTTCGATCTAAAGACTAATTAGAGTCTTTTGACTATGTAGATGTAGGGCCACATCGAACCCCGTGACATCTCTAATTCAGAGGCAAGGAGAGGTAGGTGTGGTAGTAGGGTGGGATGCCGACGACTATGAGGTGATGGAGCAGAAATTAGAAGGCTTGACAGAAGGCATCCCCGATATGTCAATCGAGGAGGTCCTGAGGCATTATCAATGCCATACTGTAGGTGTGTCTGACTTACTTAGTTGGTTACTTTGTAGGGTAGCACGGGCAATATTGTGCTACCGCGAGAGGAATCCATGATGCTATTTTGTAGGATCCATGGGATCTATATTTTTCCATTTTGGTCTTTGGATGGAAAACACCTTTTGTAACAATTTTTTTATCATTATATATATATACATGAGGCTCTACCGGCTTACTTTATTTTATATACAATGTGTAATGTGTGATTGGATTTATAAATGTTTGAGATGTTTGTCTAACACATAATTAGATAATGCATCAGTTAATGTATTTAGACATCTAGGAATGTGTTGATACTCAATATAATCAAAATATCGTTCCAAGAGGCGAATTCGTAGATATACCCGTAACAAAGTAGGACTTCGTATATCATAGACATTACTTAACTGTAGTACTACTAGCTGTGAATCAAGTCATATAACCAGGTCACGGATCTCAAGTGAAATAACATTGGTCAATAATTTGATGGCTGCACTATATTCTATGATATTATTGGTTGCACGATGGAGGAAAACATCGCGCATATTGATAAGTTCGTTTGTAGATGCATAGATTACCCAGGTAGCAGAAGCTAGGTTCTGAGTACTACGACTAGCGCCATCGGTGAAACCAATGTGGGGTAGCGAAGACTCTAACATTTGGAAACCAAGCAAAATGCAAGGTAAGCGGTCGAGGGTGGAAACCAATTAACGTAAAAGAAAACAAAAAGTAGCATAGAAAAGGTATGATACAGTAAATATACAAGAACTTATTCAAAGACAATCTAAGCATATTACTTCTTCAAGTAAAGCCCATTTTTGGGTTCACTCAAAGCGATACCATCATAATCGACTAACTCATAAGCTCCCTTCTCCAACACTCATTTAATGATATAAGGATCGCTCCACATAGCCTCAAATTTTTCGGCCCCTAGTAAATCACAATCCTATTCATAGAGACGAACTAGATCACCTTCAGAGAAAACACGTGGTTTCACATGTTTGTCATACTGGGATTTCATGTGTTTCCTCTAGGTTTCAATGATTAGGGTGGCATCATGATGGGTTTCGTCTAATCGCATTAGATACAATAGACGTTCCTCTTCAGTAGAGGTGTGCAGGAGAAGTTCAACGACCAGCTTCAATGATGGTATCTCACATTCAATCAACAGAACAACTTCAATACCATACACTAGCTGAAAAGGCTTAAATTCCATGGCAGACTTCACAGATGTCTGATAGGCCCATAATGCTGAGAACAACATCATGTGCCAACTTGCCTTGTGAATCCCTATTATCCGTCGAATCATAATGATGAGAAATTTTTTTATCGCTTCAACCTGACCATTGGTCGGTGGATAGTAGGGGATTGAGTTTTCATGGTGAAGACCCAAATTTTCAGTAAGCTCAGACATCATCAAGTTTTGAAAATGATTACCATGATCGGTGATGATAGCTTGCGGTATTCCGAATTGTGTGATGATATGATTGAATATGAATAGGGCTGCAATTTTTCCTGTATTGTCGAATGTAGGCATCACCTTGGCCCACTTTGTGAAATAATCCATGGACACTATAATGTAACCATGCCCCCTAGCTGAGTGAGGGTTACATGTCATGAAATCGATACCCCATTTCGCGAAAGGTACAATGGAAACTACAGGATGTAAAGGAGCAGGATGTGATCTTATTTTGTTGTTGTAGGTTTGGAAAGCATGGAATTTTTGGATGGAAATAATACAGTATTTGAATAAAGAAGGCAAAAAATACTTGGCTCATAAGATATTTTGGGTAGTATCATACCCAGGCATGTGACCACCACTTTATCCATAATGGCAATCATTCAATTCTTTCTCAGCCTCATCATAGGTGAGACATCATCAAAAAATGGAGTCAACTCCACGACGATAAAGAGTGTCACCGAGGATAATATATTGAAAAGCTTGGTATTGTATACGACGATGGTCATTGCTAGACAAATTGGGTTAGAAAGTTTGAGTCTAGAGATAAATAATGATATCTCCATACCAAAGGTCATTGGAACTGATAAAAAAAAGGGATTCATTGGGTAATGAATCCTCTACTACATTTTCCGTCTCAGTTCATGGAAGGTCACATATCAGTTCAACAAACACCAAGGATTTATTAGACTATCAAAATTCAAAATCCAAGTCAAAATCCTGGAGTATCACTATGCATTTGGAGTATTTTCCCCCTAGCAATTGGCGTGTAAGGATGTGTTGCATAGGGTTTCAATTGGAAATCACAGTGGTCTTGTGTAAGAGGATATAGTGTCGGAAACGTTAGACAGCTTGAACAGCTGCCAAGGCCAGTTTTTTAACATGTAAATACTTGGCTTCGGTAGTCATGAGACTCCGACTCAAATAATAAATGACATGTTCATCATGAGAATCATACTCTTGGACTAGAACCATGGCGATGGTAGAGTCCAAGGTAGCGAGATAAAGGAAATAGTCTCGACTGTAATCAGGTGGGAAAATTAGTGGGGTGTGGGTTAAATTCAGTTTCAAATCTTCGAAAGATTTGTTAGTAGTGGTGTCCCATACAAACTCAGAACCTTTCTTCAGCAGTCGAGTAAATCCAAGTGTTAATTCAGAATAGTTTAGGATGAAACGACGTAAAAAATTTCCCTTCCCTTGCAAACTTTGAAGTTGGCGGAGCGAGGAAGGAGGAGGGAGATTAAGGATTTCCTTGACCTTCAAAGGATCAACCCTGATCCCCTAACGCGATATGATAAATCCTAGAAGTCAGTTGGACTCCACACAGAAAACACATTTGCGCGAGTTTAAGCGTATACGATAGAACTGACAATGAATGAAAATGGCTTGGAGGTGTTCCAGATGATCACTACGATGCATGGAATGTGTTGGTAGGTCATCTAGATATGGTTGTACAATGTACTTTATATCATGAAAGGTGTAAGACATGGCATGTTGAAAAGTTGCGCCAACATTCTTTAAACCGAAGGGTAGTTTCCGATAGGCAAACATGCGCCAAGGAAAAATAAAAGAGGTTTTGTGTTGATCCGCAGGTATGATGTTGATTTGATTATATCTAGAGAAACCATCCATCAAAGAGAATATTTCACACTCGGCACAATCGTCGACAATCTGGTCAACGAAGGGGGTGGGAAATTTGTCTTTAGGACAAGCTTTATTGATGTCCCTATAATCAACGCATACTCGGATCATAACTTGTTTCTTTTTAACCACAACGAGATTGGATACCCAATTAGTTAAATCCACAAGATAAATAAATCCATCTTTAAGAATTTTTTCAACTTCAAGCTTGATAGCAGCTGCTTTACGAGGGTGGACCGAGCGAAGTCTCTGCCAGACAGGTTTAGTGCCCATGTATGTCTTAATTTCATGTACAACAATATCGGGGTCAATACTCAACATATATTCATATCTCCATGCGAAGATGTCATGAAAATATTGAAAACGAGACTTATATGTGACAACCTCATCGGTGGAACACGAAGCTCCAATGTGAACATTTTCGACAAATCCAGGTTTAATGGATATGTCGAAGGGGACAGCGGGTGAAATATTACTTAAGTTCCCTTCATACAACACATCATGTGTGGACTCGGAAATGGAAAAAATGATGACAATGGTCGATGGAGTCGAAATCCGTTGGTAAATATCGATGGTGTGTTGTTCCAGGAAGAGAATGGAACAATGATGTTCATCATCCCAAGGAGTGTCTTCTATGGACATAACCAACATAATCATCTCATCCATGAGAAAAATCACGTGAAACGGATTGGGATATGAATCACCAAGAAAGGGGGTAGAGGGGGATGCCGACTGAATGGCTTGATAGGCGGATTCAACTGGACTTAAAGGCATTTGGTCACCATAGTGAAGATGATCAACAGGTTTGGGTATTATCCATGCATTGAAAGATGCATGGGTTTCGCGAACGGAGGTGGAAATCATGTTGATCGAGGAAACCAAAGGAGGTGGAACATCGTCTGGTGGGATTGGGAAAGTACCCATCAAAGTTGAATCTTTTAATAGACCCACACCAACATTCTCATACCCAGTAAGTGGCTTCACAATAAAGGGCGTGTTGCTAGTATGAGAATCAGAGTTAAAAAAGGTGGTCTACATTAATAAATTTTCCCTGGTGTGGAAAAAATAAGACACGAAAAAGGGTAGACACAACTGCACACATGGAATCGATCCAGATTCATCCAAGTAGGAGGTTATAATCGAGAGGTGCATCAAATACCTCAACTTTGATGTTGATAGATTTTCCTTACAATGTAATAGACAATGAGGGAAGTACACCGTAGGGCTTAAATCCAGAGCCATTGAAGGCCTTAAGTGTGTTATGGAATTTAGTAAAGGAAGGGGAGTCGATTGATTTCCAACAAGAAAAATACATTACACACGTTGAGGTTCCCTCGTCAATAACGGTTCTACATATGTTCTTGTCAGCGACAACAACTTGTATTTGAAATGCTAGCTGAGGGGGTATCCTAGGAATGTGATCTTCCAGGTCAAAAATTATCAAATTGGTATCCCTAGGATCAATTCCACCCATAGCCTTTAACAATGCCTTTCATTGAGTGGGACAACTTTGAAGGACTTTGAGAGATGACATCACGAAAGGTGCTTGTGCTAGGTATTCTACAATACTATAGTTCTGGGCAGCATGTGCATGAGGATCGAAGGAAGACTTTCAAACAACACCCTTTGGGGGAGGGCGAAGAACTATGTCAAGAATCGATCGTTCGAGATGAAGAGGACCATTAGAACGTGGAGTTGAGGGAGATTGTTGAACCAATGACGGTGGTCTATCGTCAACTTTCTCCTTGGAGGAAGAATAATATTTGGCCTGAGTAGTAAGTGTAACGTCATTCTTTATGGAATTTCCAGTACACATAAGAACATAGGAGGTAGTGGAGGGAGAGGGTTGGTCATGAATGACCAATTGAGCCTACTATTGAGAAGGGAAAGGCTTGGACAAAACAAAAGGTGTAGGAGGTTTCGTGGTCCCTTGGAGGAACTTAGTAACCTAGGCTCATCTCGGGCAATATTTTGTGCAGTGATCATCACCACAGATGAGGTAAGGGTATTGATTCTTGCGCTTATACTTGTCATCAGTAGGTTTTGTTTTGGTCTTCTCAGATTGCGGGTTATTTTTATACTCCTTGTTCTTACCCTTCCCTTTTTTCAATTTATTCTTTCCATCGGGGGTAGTCTGAACAGAGTTAACTTCAGAGGTTTTGTCAGTGGAAGGAGTAGGAGTTGGAGCATTTTAAACATTAGAATCATTAGACTTGGGGTTGGTGGGAGAGGCTTGTGCATATTGAGGCTGAGCATGGAAAGTTCCAATCACACCCTCAGCCGCATGAGAAGCGATGGGAGTAGTTGAGGTAGCGGTGGTAGAAGGGCGAGGTGCATCAGGGAGTGAGTCTTAAAGAGTACCCATTTGTGAATAAATGAGATCAAGGTACTGAGCACGATTGATCGCCAGTTCTTCTGTGACAACTCCACTCATGGAAATGTCATGAGAGATTTCATTCATGAATTATTTCATGAACCACTCTGCCAATAACTGATCGGGAAGATCACGTTTTATCAAACCTTGTCTTCGTCTCCACTCATGGATGTGATCGGAGATGTGAGTGGCCTTACTTTTCTTAAAGGAACTTAAAATATTAGTTCTTGTTTCATAGCGGATTGGAAGTTGTTAATGTGTGAGGAAATCCATGGCTAAAGTATTAAAGTCGATGAAGAATCCTCGTGGTAATTCTATATACCACTTTGCAGCCGAACCTGTAAGAGTTTGTTGGAAGAGTCATAACCGAATGGAGTCGTCCATCAAAGATTTGGACAAACACCAAAGGTGAAAATTCATGACATGGTTGTTTGGGTCTTATTTGGGTTTACAATTGAATTTGGGAATGCCAGAGGGTAACTTGGCCGGTATGACGGGCCAATGAGGAGAATGTAGGATACGGTCATTCAATATTCTAGAAAAGTTTGGTAGATCCAAAGTGGATAGAAAGGGAAACTGTCCATTCACGTGAGGGTACTGGTGACTTTGGAGAGGGAGTCCCATCGGTATACCAGTGGGACTGTAAGCAGTGGGCATGTAATGCAAGGATCCCTGCAGATTCGTATGTGGATGTGGAGGCATGTGGCCCATAGGGTTTTACTGGTGAGGGATATTCCCTTGGAAAGGGACATTAGAATGAACGTTCAAACCCCAAATGGGATTGGAAGGACCTGGGTATGAATGTCCTAGACCAGGGGGTATGTAATGGCTAGCTTGAGGTGGTTTCCCCCCAGTTGATTGAGGATTACCCTGGGTAAGAAAGTTCCAATACTGGGCCAGGGATGTCGGTATATTTTTTCCATAGGGTGGGGTAGGTGGGGTTGTCCTCCAAATGGGGGTTGTGTCCCAGTTGGAGGTGGAGCCTGAAATGGAGGTTTCCCCCCAATGGGATGTGGGCCTCCGAAAGGAGTTTGTCCCCCACCAGGAATCCAATAATGATATGTGAAAGACGAAGTAATGCCTCTACTTGGGTTGTAGCCACTAGGGTCGGGTCCTCTAATAAAAGGTGGATAAGACTCTCCTAAGGGAGCCTGGGGAAGTGTTGGAATGAAACCGGAAGAAGGATCGCACCCAGGAGGAGAAAAAACTACAGAAGCTTTGGATGGAATATAAGTACGAATAGGGATAGTAGTATTCAAAACATTATACCGAGGAGGAAGCAGTGGGATAGGTATAGACGAAAGAGGTGTGCTAATGGGGGCTTGGCCAGCCACCACATTCCTATTCAAAATAGTCATAGCGTTTGGGACCATTGTAGAATGGGCCATCTGAAGGGGGATGGTCAAGTGAGGACCAACTAACTGGGTGTCTGAACCAACGAAAAGATATGGAGTTGTATTGGTAGAATGATCTAGGGGTATCATGTCTGTAGTAGACATTTCAGACAACTCGGGTTCAACAGATATATCAACACCTTCCTCTGAGCCAAAAATATCTCGCACCATACGGGGTGGTGTTCGAAATATGTCAGTAGTCCAAAAAGGATCTTGGACTTCATGGCCTTCAAAAGGTCCAGTTGGTATTTCATAATTTTGAACAAAAAGATCTTCGGATGAATTTAGCCGAAGAATATGTCTCTTAAAACCGTGAGGAAGTCAAAAAGACTCTAGAGAATCATAAATTCAGAATTGGTCTAAAGAATCAATTATTTCCACTCGTGGAGTGGTAGTGTCTTGAACCTCACTATGTTGAGGAGAGCCCTCTGGTGGATTAGTAGGAAAGGGTTGAGAACCTCCCATATCTTCCAGGGGTAGGTCTTGCATTCTACGTGAATGGCGTGGAGGGTCAATATTGCCCGAACCAAAAACTTTACGGAAAAAATATATGGCCAACTATGGAAAACAACAACACTCACTAAAAAAATCTAGGAATCAGACCAAGCAAACAAAACCTCCTTATTTTGAAGTCACTAGTTGGTGATGAAATCCAACATCACGAAGTCAAGACAAGAAGGGGCTAGGGTAGATCGGGTGGAAAAGTTATGTTGACGACCTTCTTAATGGACTTACACCCTGATGCAATCTCCCATACATAATCGTGGGTATACCCTCCAAGGAGCTTGAGTGAGTTTGGCCAATGTCGATTCTAGGTACTGTGAAGACTTGCCCCTCCACAGTCACCTTGTGTAATACCCTAAGAAGACAGGATACTAAGGTTACCAAGAACAACACTGATTCTTGGGGGAACAATTGACAATCTGATCTGTGTGCAAGGGTAGGGTATCTAGCCCGAAATCAACTCAAAAGGCTTCCACTCATCATTGTGGGTATACCTTTTAATAAATCCCCATAATATGTGCAATATCTACATGAAGACCAACAAAGCAGGGTGAGTAACTCTTCCAGTATTAATTCGACCTCAGGTTTGACCTTTGTGTGAGAAGGGCTTCCCAGGACAAAATGTTTCCAATGGATTTGAACACTCCCTATCAAAAGATGCTATTGTGTGTTTTGTGCTTTGGAGTGTGTGTCTCACAACCTATTCCAAAGAGCTAGCCTAGACAATGTTGGTGTAAAATACCCTAGAAAATAAAAGTTGGGTTGTTGTATACACAAGAGGGAGGTGGAATTGAAACCAATGTTGTATGAGACCTTGAGCCAAAAAAATGAAAAATGAAAATGAAGAATGCAACTTTTGTTCAATGAATTCTATCTATGGTAGGGAGAAGATATCTTTCCGGAATGATGTAATCTACAAAAGGTACTTTCTTTTTCTTGAATGAGCTCAATTTCAAACAACCATGAACAATGAAACTTCTCAAATTTTCTCTTCTTTCTTTTTGTAAAAAAAAAATTTAATGCGAAAACTTTATTATGAACGATTACTTAAATGGAATAAGTGACTTTAAATTCTTCCTTTCTAAAACTGAATTAGGGTTATTATGAGGAAAGGTCAAGCAAACGAAGAAATATGGTACACTCAACAATCACCCAAGTCAAACTTTCAATGAAGATAAAAGTAAAAATGACAAGTGTTCTATCAAATTTTAATGAAAAAATCTTTCCAGTCAAGAAGCAATATGAAAAACGTGATCAATCCAAAACATTTAAATCCAATCAACAGATTTTCAATCAATCAAGCACTCAGACATGGGATCAGAGATTATATCCTTGTTGATAAAAATAAAAAATAAAACTGGAAAATACTCCAATTGTTAGGAGGAAAATAATCCAAATGGATAGTGATACTCCATGAGTTTGACTTAGAGTTTGAACGTGCTAAGTCTAAGAAATCCTTGGTGTTTTTCGAATTGATATGTGACCTTCCCTGTACTGAGATAGAAAATGTAGCAGAGGATTCATTACCCGATGAATCCCTTTTTATGATCAGTTTCGATGACCTTTGGCATGGATATATCATTATTTATCTACAGACTCAAACTTTCCAGACCGATTTGTCTATCACTGACCATCATCGTATACATTACCAAGCCCGTTAGTATATTATCCTCAGTGATGCTCTTTATCACCATTGAGTTGACTCCATTTTTCAACGATGTCTCACCTATGATGAGGCTGAGAAGGCCTTGAATGACTGTCATTCTGGAGCATGTGGTGGTCACATGTCTGGGTATACTACTGCCCAAAAGATCTTACGAGCTGAGTAGTTTTGGCCTTATTTATTCAAAGAATGTATTATTGTCATCCAAAAATTCCATGCTTGCCAAACTTACAACAAAAAAATAAGATCAAAACTTTCTCCTTTACATCCTGTAGTTTTCGTTGGACCTTTCGCGAAATGGGGTATCGATTTCATGACATGTAACCCTCACTCAATCGGGGGGCATGGTTACATTATACTATCCGTGGATTATTTCATGAAGTGGGCCAAGGCAATGCCTACATTCGATAATACTAGAAAAACTGCAAACCTATTCATATTCAATCATATCATCACACGATTAGGAATCCCGCAAGCCATCGTCACCGATCATGGTAGTCATTTTCGAAACTTCGTGATGTCTGAGCTTATTGAAAATATGGGTCTTCACCATGAAAACTCAACCCCGTACTATCCAAAGGCCAATGGCCAGGTTGAAGTGATAAACAAAGTTCTCATCACTATGCTTAAACGAATAATAGGGATTAACAAGACAAGTTGGCACATGATGTTGTTCTCAACATTATGGGCTTATCATAAATCTGTGAAGTTTGCCATGGGATTTATGCCTTTTCATCTAGTGTATGGTATCGAAGTTGTTCATTCGATTGAATGTGAGATATTGTCGTTGAATATGGTTGTTGATCTTCTCCCGCACACCTCTGCCGAAGAGGAACGTCTATTGTATCTAATGTGATTAGAAGAAACCTATCGTAATGCCACCCTGATCATTGAAACCCAGAGGAAACATGTGAAATCCCATTATGACAAACATCTCAAACCATGTGTTTTCTCTGAAGGTGATCTAGTTCTTCTCCATGAACAGGATCTTGATTTACTAGGGTATGAAAAAATTGAGGCTATTTGGAGTAGTCCTTATATTGTTAAATGAGTGTTGGAGAAGGGAGCTTATGATTTAGTCGATTATGATATTATCCCTTTGAGTGAACCCAAAAATGGGATTTACTTAAAGAAGTACTATGATTAGATTGTCTTTGCATAAGTGCTTGTATATTTACTATATCATACCTTTTGTGTGCTACTTTTTGTTTTCTTTTACATTATTTGGTTTGCACCCTCGACCGCTTACCTTACATTGTGCTTGGTTTCCATATGACAGAGTCTTCACTACCCCACATTGGTTTCGTTGATGGCGCTAGTCGTAGTACTCAGAACCTAGTTTCTGCTACCTGGGAATTCTATGCACCTACAAACGAACTTATCAGTATGTGTGGTGTTTTCCTCGGTCGTGCAACCAATAATATCGCAAAATATAGCACAGTCATCAAATTATTGACCAATTCTATTTCACTTGGGATCTTTCACATGGTTATATGACTTGATTCACAACTAGTAGTACTATAGTTAAGTAATGTCTATGCTATCTAAAGTCCTACTTTGTTATAGGTATATCTACGAATTCACCTCTTGGAACATTATTTTGATTATATTGAGTATCAACACATTCCTATATGTTTAAATACATTAACTGATGCATTAGCTATTTATGTGTTAGACTAATATCTGAGACTTTTATAAATCCAATCAGACATTGCACATTGTATATAAAAACAAGTAATCCGGTAGAGCCTCATGTATATATATATAATGATAAAAAGTTTATTACAAAAAGTGTTTTCCATCCAAATACCAAAATTTCAAAATATAGAGCACGTGGCTCTTACAAAATAGCATCATGGATGTTTCTCACGATAGCACACTAGTTCTCGTTCTACCCTGCGAAGTAACTGACTAAGTGAGCTAGAAACACCTACAGTATGGCATTGATAATGACTCGAGACCTCCTCGATCTTCTCCATCACCTCATAGTCGTCGACATCCCACCCTGCTACCACACCTGCCTCTCCTCACCTCTGAATCGAAGATGTGCTTAGGGGTCGATGTGGCCCTAAATATACATAGTCAAAAGACTATGATTAGTCTTTAGATCAAAAACACAAAAAACATCATAAAGAACAAAATGTCTCTCTTACCTAGATCTCCCCACTGAAATCCCTCAGTGAGAACCAAGACAGGATTGCCTCAAAATTCCAGGCCGACATACGCATAATCATCAATCATCAATATTTGGGGCCTTAACCAGTCAAAAAATGCATCATTGTACTTGATAATAGGGCTCGCTACATGTCGAGCCATAAGGTCAAACCATCGTTTCATTCTTGGGTCTCGTGGGGCTGGTATTCCCTAGTCTACCTGTAGCCACAAGTGAGGGACTCTTTCTAAGAAGAAAGATATCAAAATGGACCCATACCCAAACTTATTTTGGTCTCCATTCTTTATTTTAGTGAGTTGTGTCTTTGTACTACGGAACACATCATCACACCAATTGAATACTTGAGGTTCCAGACATTCAATGGAATATTGAAAATAACTCTGGAGCGCCATGTGCAACAATGCGCTTCCTTCCATACATGCAATGGTAAAGAGGATGTTTATGAGATTCAAATCCCACACACATCACATAGCCACTTTACCTTTTCTTCTTTCGGCATCAGGTTCACAATGCCAATGGATATACTCACTCATCGGCAAGCCACCACCTCAACCCCCTGTCAGGGTCACACGTGCCCCACAATGAGATAACCCCGTCAGAAAGTAAATATCCTCAATGTCCAAGGAAAGGAAATGAACACACACATGAAATACTTGTTGTTTTGAGTCCCACATATGGACCAAGTACTCTAATAGTCTCTGCTAAGCACTCATGCCCTGGATTTTGAAAATTTTCAATAAGCCACATTTCCAAAGAGAATTAATAGCTCTTGGATCATTCAAAGCCATAGAATCATCATATTCATGCTCACATTCTCTCCATTCCAACATTTTTGTGATCAAACACCTGCATGGAAGTAAGAGAGGACAGTTAGCACCTTTATCTAGCCTTTTTCGCATTCTTTTTGGTTCAACACTTGCTTTTATTTTTTGGTTTTTGTCCATCGAAACTAAGCTTCAGTTACACTGAGGGATTGCCGCAGGCGAACCATTGGGAACCTACAAAAATCATTGATTTCTTCAGGGCCCAATATTGGCCACCTGCGGCAGCCCCAGCGCATGCCTACCAGCCCAAAAATCACCCCAAAAATCATTTTTTGACCACCAAAAAATAATTTTAATCCATTCAAAAGGAAGAAGATGGAGAGCTTACCCTCTTGCTGGATACCATTCGTTGAATGATATTCTTTGCTCCTCACAATAAAATGCCAAAATAACGGATGAAAAAGGGGTTTTTTGACAAGTTTTTGACCAAATGCAAATGAAATGGTAAAAAGGGATTTTTACTCTTATTTATTGCATTTTTTTACCTATTTTCATAATATTTTATATCGTATAAATGCATTTTTTCAGAAACCCATAAGTTTAATGGTATCATGAGTGTCTTGTCTCTTACAAGAAGAAGAATAGAGTCCTAATTAATGGAGTATGGATGTTTGTTCCGTACTTTGGTTTTCTCTTCATTACGCATATCAACACTTTTTAGGGTTTTTCAGGAAAAACCTCGAGCCTAGTCTTTGTTCATTCTCGTGCTCGAAAATCGATGAAATCGCAACCGAATATACTTTTGTAATTTTTTCGTACTCATCACGGAAACACGAAAAGTGAAACCCATGGAGTTTCCTTTAATCTCTTTTCGCACTCCATAAAAATGAAAAGATTGTCGAGCGACCTTGTTTTGTTCAAGCTCATAAAAGTATTTGGATAAAACATTCGATGGGTGATATTTTATCACGTTTTCAGTCTCATCGAACTACTTTATGAAAAAGGAACTGGGAGAGTTCTCTTTAAGTTTTTTTTAGACTCTCAAAACATGAAAAACGCCCGAGTTTTTCTATCTTTGGACTTGTTAAACAAACATTGAAAGACCCACAAGGGACCGAACCATTCCTTCTTAGGGTTCATTAAACATACTCTGAGGGAATCATCCGAAGGATAAGCTTATATTAACAAGCATATGTTATCCTCCTCAAGCTTGAATAAAAATAAATAGGTACTTTTCAGTAATGGTTGGGGGGAAATTAGGAAAGAAATGTATCTAAACATGTATTCCATGGAAGAGTCACTTTTCAACATGACACCCTTTCACTCGGCTTGTGTCTAGGTTGGAAAATCCTCTTGTCTCTTGATCATACTCTTTTATAAGATTACGAATTGGTCTGTGATCCTTGTTGTTGAGTCATTTTTTCAAAGACAGTTGTCATGTCGTCAATATGTTCAAAGAGAAGTTCAACCCATAAATCCTTCTATTGCATCGGCCATTTCTACAGTCCTTAATCCTTCTATTGTGTTGGCCATCCCTGAGTCAGTCCTAAGTTATTGGTTACTCTTATATACTTCAAATATTGTTACCCATTTCGTGTCATTGATGGGGGATACATTAAGGCCCTCTTGTGACAAATCTTTTCGTGTCAACTTCAACCTATTATCCAGGAATTGGACTTAGAAACTAATTAGTACCTTGGAACTTGCATGCCTCAATGGCAGGTTTCCTTGCTTTCGACAATGGTTTTTCATTATTGACCCCTGATCGGGAGATTCCACCAAGTGTTTGACCTCAACTCATTAATTCACATTCGTTGGACTGTACTAGAGTACCTTGGGAGTCATTGACATTAATGGTGATTTCCCTCACACTTGTTAACGGTATACACTAATGACCAGTAATCAAGTGGTTTCTACCATGTTCGACTTCAGCACATGTATTCACATGGTTAGATTCGTACTATAGAGTGGTGGAGATGAACACCCTAGACCTTTTTCTCACAGATTCAGGTTGTGTTGGAGTATATGTAGTGTATTGTTACATAGATCCACATTGTATGTCTCGTGGCTATGTTCAAATTTCAGTCTTTAACACATAGATCCACAATGTATTTTTGGTGGCTATGATCAGATTTTAGTCATAATGGTATGGACCCACAGTGTATGTTTGGTGGCCATGACCTATCTTACTTGAAATGGATATTTGCATGTCGACATTTATGATTTGAGACATTTATATTCTAAGTATGGGAATGCCTACCTCAGTTATGATATATTATTGTATTGTATTTCCTTGTTTGTTGGCAGGTTTCTGACCGATTTTTCCTTGTTCCCTACATACTCGACAAAGTATTTCAGCTATCACTCTGTTCTAACTTCATACTTTGGGGGGCTCTTTGTTACACATTATTTTCATCATCCCTATGACCATTAATGATGTAAACCTATATTTTGCCTTTAGAGGGGTCAATGGCCTGAATTCCTGAAGAAAGAAGGGAGAAGAAATTTTACTGAGAGAAGAAGTTGTATTTTCCTTTGTAAAAAACCTATTAAAGAGGATTTATGCAGGTTGCTATATACATAGGGTGCAAAAATTCCTGGTTTCCACAAGCTACACTATAGCTAGGGTGATGAAATTCTTGGTTTTTATAGGCTACATTATAGCTAGGGTGAGGAAATGCCTGGTTTTCATAGGCTGCACTATAGCTAGGGTGAGGAAATGATTGGTTTCCGCAGGCTGAACTATAACTAGGTTGTGGAGTTTTCGTAGGTTGCTCTATAGCTAGGGTGCAGTGACCTTTGTACATGGGAAAAACAATCGTCTTCTCAATGCTTCTATAAGGAGAAGCTTCTATGGTGAGGTGGCCTCTGAACTATTTAGATATTACTCGCTTTCATGATTTAGTGGGATCATCCTAGCCACCTCACCTTATCCTCTTCAACTTATAAAAGGAGAGGATATATCATGGAGAACATTAGCTTGATTGGGTTGGAAATTTCTTGAGCTTTTGAGATTAGAATTTTGGCTTGAGATTGTTAGCTTGGTATGTTGGCTTTGAGCTTTACTTTGTCAATATATATTGTGAGTAGCTATCAGATCCATGGTCTCAAAATCCTTGGAGCAAGAAGTGTGTGGGAAGAAATGAACTGTTGGAAGGAACCTAACAACATCAAGGCATCTGGTTGTATCTTTCTTACACATTATTTAATACAGATATAATTTTCTTTCCTATATGAATGTTATTTGTCCATATTGTATGATTCCTTAATCACGTACATAGTTTCATATCAAATACTCTGTTATTATTGTCTTCATTGGCTTGTTCTTATTTGCAGATATTTCTCATAAACCTCATGACAGAGCTTAGATTACATTGGCAAAGTCAGATCTTCGATATTTAAAATATATTTTCTCGATCCATTTCTGATTTGATAATTGAAATATAAGGACAGAGTAGTGTATTGTCTTGTTTTGTTCTAGTTTCATAGTGAAGCTAGGGGGATTGATTTGTGTCCACAATTAACAATTAGCCCGATAACATCAACAAGTGAAATAAGCAAATTATGTCACTCCCAGAGAATTGCTTCAGCAGTTTCACCACCAAGAAATGTCAAAAGTCCCAAAGTGTCAGAGCACGAAGGTCCGAAGTCATTCTCAGCCGTCAATCTAAGATACTTTTCAAGATTCAGGACAACCATTAGATCCAAGACAAGAAAATTTTCCACATGAGGAGATCTATGTCATCAAGACTACATCAACAAGGACACATGGTGCAATCAGACAATGACAAGTGTTAATTTGAATCGACATTTTAGGTACGTGAAAATCACAAATTTGAGTGACACGTCAAATATACTCGACTTGTGACACGCCCTCAAGTGACGTAAGTAATTTACTTCACTCCGAGAGTTTTTCTTCAAGATTTTTACCACCAGCACTTTCCCAAAGTCCCTAAGTCCCGAAGTGGACACTTGACGTCCAATCTAAAGATCACTTTGGGAGCATTTTCGATATTCGATCTACTACAGTGGAAGGATAGTGTAAGTGGAAGTATTAATTGACAGCAAGAGGTCTCCACCACTTATGACTTACTCATCAGGTGATTACTTTGGAGGAAAGAAGGAATTGATATTTGAAATCTCTGAAGTCCGGCAAACCAAAGGAGATCTCAACTTTTGATCCAAAAGGGACACGCATCAGTGAATTGATAACTCTAGAAGATTGATGTATGGAGGAAAGAAGGAGTTGAAATTTGAAATATCTAAAGTTCAGAGACCCGAAGGATATCTCAACTGTCGATCTAATGTCAGGTGTACTCTAAACTGTTGATCAAAATGCAGTGGAAGGATAGCGTAAGTATAATAGATGAAGTCGCAGAGTAAATGGTGGCCATCCATCTCATTGCTTGACTAAGTCTTGGGGGTTGGATTAAGAAATGAATTATATGTCCAAGGATCAAATCTAACCATTGATGGTTCCACAAAGTAAACATGAACCATCTGATATATTCAGCGAAATCCACTCCGAGAGATTTGACATGTTGGAAGTCTCAAATTCCCAAAGGGAAAAGTCTCGAAGACTCGACAATCGTCCATCTCATCGGGATTTTGAATCGTGGTCATCGAATTGATAGGTGCTCAAGATCTTGTCTCACCCAATGTCTGAATAACGTCGTTGGTCATATGGTAAAGAGATTTAAAAGGGAGAATGTAATGTGTTGCTTAAATTGATAAGCATGTGGTTCTACGCCTATGATCATATGAACATGGTTTGAAGGAAGCGTCGATTCATGTTATCACAAAGACGAAGGAAATCGATCCATGCATGTGATCGATTTATGAAAGTAAAAGGGGATGCCAAGTTTAATGTTGAAGACCTGGAATGATGTTGTCTGGTGGTCCAAAAAGTCGTTGTAAATAAACAAGTTAGTTATAACTTGTTTCACAAGTCAGCTCAGTAATTTAGACAAGTTTTGAGAATAAGCAAGTATAAATACAACCATGTTTGGTTCACTATATCATGTGATTGGAGAAGTATATGTTCTTGCGGAAGAAGGTGGGCTTGTGGAAAAGAGAGGCTCGCTAAGAAAGAGCGGTCTGCGAAGAAAAATGAAGGGGATACAGACCTGAGGTCTGTGCAAATATCAGAGGAAAGACAAAGTGAAGAAGGCATGAATATTAGAGGAAATTTGAAGTGAAGAAGGAGAGAAATTCAAAGAGAAAATGAAGTGCAGTGATGAGTGTTGATTGTATACCTCTGATCATGAAAAAAAATTGATTCTATAATGGATCATTGTTGCTAGAGTTGAATAAACTCTAGTTGGATAGAATGCATTCTATTAGCAAGTTGGGTCTTGTGGAAAGATGGGTCTTGATTGAGAGTTGGTGCTCTCCTAGGAGTTCGTGCTCCTTACTTCATTTGGTGCTGAAACAAAATAGTTGGTGATAGGAAAATCCTTATTATTATATTCACATATATTCATATAAATTATATACAAACATCTGGTATCTTATGTGTTCATTGTGATTATGATTTGATTGTTCTTAATATGTTCAAATATGTTTTAACTTCTAACTTGTAAGAAGAAGAAAAGTTAGAAAAGTCCACACACTAATTCACCCCCGCCCCTCTTAGTTTGGGCGATGTGTTCAACAATTCTTCCTACGAGTTACCTTTCTCTTTGATACCATTTGTTAGAAAAAAAGGATCGCATAGAAATAAAACATAGAATATACACAATATAGTAGAGACACAGATATGTGTGGTTCACCCAGTGTGGGCTATGTCCACTAGATAAATTTGTAGGTCCTTCCTTTTTATTATCCAACAAAATGAAGGGATACAACCTACAACACACCTGGTGTAACTTCCTCTTCTTTCTCTCACAGTATCCTCTCTCAGAATACAATATTCACGATAATATACATCCACAATAAAATTCCCTCATAAAATAGGGTTTCCTTATAGGGAAAACACCCTTAAAATAAATTTTGTTGTCATATCTGCAACCTTATAATGAACAGTCCAGATTGACTACGAAATTACAATATTTTACAAAGAATTGTTTCCCAATATTTCGCTTCGGGGCCGTTTCCACTGAATCCCCCTCTAGGGGGGATACAAAAATTGTCTTTGCCCCCGTAGACCCCCTTGGTGACATTTGTGGGGGGGAAATCCACCCCACACACCCCCCCCCCCCTATTAGGGAATGGTTTCCAAGAACAGTTGAAACAAACCTTTGAAATAGGAATATAATCAAGCTCCACAACCAACACTTATATTATTAATCGTCGAAGTTCAAGGGTTTTAATGGAACATTATGGTAATTACAAAAAACTTTCAACTGACATCGATGAAATCAATAGACATTGGTAGGATCAACAACTGATGTAGATTATCGCAAAAAATGATTCGTTCGATCACCTATGGGATCGTCGACATTGACTCAAACTCATATAAAAGAACACATGGGATATGGAAAAGGGATGATGTCTATGAATTTTTCCTTAGAAAATTAGAGTCGTTCGATTATGGGAGTGAATGAATATGGACTATAAAAAATATTTAATTCATTCCTGTTAATTTTTCTATTGTTTTATGAATTCCATGTTTGGTTTTTATATTCTTTGTAGTGAAAGTCTAGTCGAGGTAAATCAACTAATAGTCAAAGATCGAGGTGGATTGAAAACAATTCGAAGGTCAAGGGAGTCGACCGGGTAAAGTGGAATTCAAACATATTGATGAGAATTCAACCATCAAGAGATCGAAGTGCGGACGTGAGATTATTGACTAGAGACTGAATGAAGGCTGACTAGTAGTTGACTAGTAATCTGAGTTGAAGTCAACTGTAACAGAATCCACGGATTTGTGGGATTTGTGGCCAATGATATGCATGGATATGTAACCATTTTGGGGTGCTAATGTTTAGGGTTTTTCCTATTGTAAAGCCTATAAATAGGCATGTTGCAAGGCTTTAAAGGCTAGTCCAGTAATTCTAAAATATAGGTTAATGTAAAATAACCAGTCTTTAGAGAAATATTTAGATGTAGGTTACCGATCATGCATATGTAACATAGATTGGCTACATGGTTGTTCTTGCGTAGACAAGAGGGTATGATTTTGATTTTGTCTTAGGTGTGTACCAATTTTAGGAATGCAACCTTCTATTCATATTGAATAAAACAAGAAGAGAGAAGAACGATCAAAGGAATGTTGATTTTCTCGGTTAATGGTTTCTAGGGTAAAATGTCGGTGTACTATGTGATTGCTTATGTAATTTACCTTCTTGATAAAATTATTTTTCTCTTCTACTAGTATTAATGTGGAAGTGTCTCTCATTTCCTGAAATTCCATGCTGCATCACATTTCAATACACCAAAAACCAATCAATAGTTAACATGTCACTTGTTTCATTTTTTGTGCCACGTTAGACATCCAGTCATCAAGACGCGTTTGATTTCAACGTCATCATACGACATCATATATAAATGCGTCAAAATACCAAAGTTTGAAAAATCACCAATGAAACAATTTTCCACAATATAATCTAAGCCCTCCAATCACAAGCAAGAACATTTCTTGACTATTGGTCCTACCTCATAAACTGTACTAAAAAATCCATGCTTTTCCCCAACGCGAAAAACGTTCTAAAAGTTGTAAATGAGAGAAAAACCCAGTTTCATATTGTTTTGATAACTTTTGATCCAAAACGTTTTTTAAGGCGTTCCTTATACCATTGGAAATATATCATTGATCTGTACAACTTTGTAGTTATACTATTTCTGTGATTTTGTATTATGTGTTTACAATTTTTGAAATAAATCTACAACATGTAAAATTCTTACAGTATTTTCATGATAACTTTTGACTCTGATCCCCATTTTGAGAATGCCATATATCATTGGAAATGTATAATCAATATATGAAAATTTTATTTTATAACTGTTTATTGATTTGGCACAGTTTGTTTCAGGTTTATGAAATAATGGAAATCAACCTCAAGGAAGTGACTTGAATATATTTTTTTAAGATCAATTAATTGTTTATCTGATAATTTTGTTACAAAAAATATATTTGTATTCCTAATATACATTTTTTATGATCTAGGTACATACAAGGGGAATAATTTAGCATGGTGAAAATAATTTCAATATTACATGCTGCAAATTGGTAGATTTTCATTAGTTGACAAACACAAGCATGGAAACAAAGTTCGAAGAATTGGTGTCTGGGTGCATGAAAATTCAAATTTTAGAAGTGAATGATTACTAAATATGGAATAATGACTCAAGAAGACTTTATTGTGACTAAAATAAAATCAAATAAAATCAAATTAAATAAGCATGCATAAGGTTGCTAAAGAAAGAACAACAAGTTGAATTATTTAATGAGGGAAAGATTCATGAGGTTGAGCATGCATGAATTGAAGTCGACAGTTAATTGGATGTGTGGTTAAATATGAAAATTACATGAGAAGATTGCATGACTTTTAATAAAGTCAAATTTATTTTTATTCCATAATTAAATTTGTTTTTATATTATAAATAAAGAGATCGACTTCTTAGAAAGGGTATTTGATCTCTCGAACTATTTTCATGATATTTTTTTTTGTATATATGGAGGGATTTCAAGTGACTTATAACCGAAGAATTATTTCAAGGCTGTATTCAGAAACCCTTTGGAGTCAAGACATTCTGGTTTGTTGAATTTGTGTGTTTATTCATTATTGTCACTATTCTACAATTGATTAAATATCATAGGAATCAAGTAATAATTTCAATACTTTTAAGATATCTTAGTTGGTTGAATGAATTGTTGGATACTTTTGATAAACTATTATTTGTGTTATGATCTAATCTTGTTCTTATGTTATATGGGATATGGTTGAAATATTTCAAAATATATCACAATTAAATGTTATCTCTTTCTGCAATCAATTAGTTGTTATTTCTTGGATATTATTTGATGAGTAATATATTCTTAGTGGAATTATTTCTTTGAGAATCTAAAGTCTTGGATATTTTTCATTGACTGTTGCCACAGGTTCTCCTTAACACATATTTCTCCAAATTATTTAGTTTCCTCCTTTCCTGCAGTAGTTATACTTAAAATAGAAACCAATAAAAATAATGAAGTAACTTTTAAATCCCATCGAACGATTGTTAGACCTTTAACGTGGAGAATTATTCCATACCAAATAGGGAAGAGTTTGATTGGACCTTTTCCTTGGGTGTAATCCCTACTATTGATAAAAGGGAATTTAGACCCCTCAATAGAATTTGTGCTAGAAGGAGGGCCTGGATGACAAGTCAGCCCATGTGGAGCTATTTTTATAAAATGTATTAATAAAACATGGCTCCTATCCATATTCCTTCATGGGACCCTGCTTTTAGTCTCCCATTATCATTTCATGGTATCCCCAGAAAGAAAAAATATCTCTTTTCTAAAATAAAATTTGATGTTGAAAAGAAGACCTTTGCATGTAGGCATCTTAATGAATTTAATATTGCATGTAACAATCTTAAGTTTTTTCAAGATGTTGAAATATGTAAATTATTTACTCTCACATTGGAAGGAAGAATTCATGCTTGGTATAAGGCATTGCGAGATGAATCAATCCATAGTTGCAAACAATTCATGAAAGTTTTCTTAGATGTGCATGACAATTATGACTATGATTAACTATGTGCTAAACTTAATAAAAAATGAAAAACAAAAGATGAATCTTTTGATGAATTCTTGTTAATGGTTTTACCAATTTATAATATATTTTGTGAAAGTGACAAATCTTGTATATATGAATTTATTACCTTGTGTTCATATTTTTTTTTCCTAAAGAGGAAATGTTTTTTTTTTTGTAAATAAAAAAGGGGGTGGGACCTGTTATATTGCTTTAATCAAAATACAAAAAAGAGTTGTTTAGGATTCCAGTTGTCCCGCCTAAGTAGGAAACCGGGACAGTTGGAAATCCCAAATGTCATCCTGGTCACAAAATAACTAAGTTTTTTTTTGCAATGTCCTGCCCGGAGGAAACCAGGACGTGCAGTTTTGAAAATGCAACTAAGTATCATAAGTTTTAGCTAAGAAGATTGTAAACTGGATGGCTCAAAGCCTAACTGATAACAAGATAGTAAAACAAAAACCAATTCTGGACTTCCATTGACCTGCTAGCCTGCGCACTTGAGCTGGTCCTCTGTCTACTTCCATCCGGCTGGGAATGTGTATGCACGCACGCAAGTTGGACATTGGCACCTCGGATGTGTCCGAGAGTGGGCCGTGAAGTACATATCCAGTCGTTGTTCAATCCTCGTCAACCGGAAGGTCTGGTCCTCCAGCAAGCTTCTGAGCTCAAATATAAGGCTGAGGCATTCCCAATTGGTTGAGAGAGGTTGCTCCTGGCTGTTACTTTCACCCTGGTCATACCCTGGTGGCTTGTCCTTCATTGCCTTCTTGAACGAGTCAGAGGGTAGCTCCTCTTCTATATAGCAGGTGGAGTATGGTGCTTCGGTGCATTTGTCTTGGGGAGCTACCATATCGCCGGCGGGTGAGGGTCGTCTTCCCTGACCAAAGTTCGAAGGAGGGTGCCAATTTTCGGGCACGGTGACCAGCAGGTGTTCCAAAATTCTTTCTGGTACGCCTCCTTATGGAATATCTTCGACCACATATGCCATGGGTGGCGTTCGTGGTCTCTCTCTCCTCCGTCGAGTGGCCATGGCGAGAGCTGCCTCAAATTTTTGTTGTCGCTTCCTCCTGGATTTCGCAGCGTACCATGCTGCTCCCCTTCGTGGTGTCCCTCATAGTATTTGCATGGTGGAGGTGCTTCCCCGAGAGGTCGCTCTGCTTCCTAACACGAGAGGATTTCTTAGATGCGTCACATGCGCCTGCAAATTCTCAGAGAAGCGTCGACAATTTTGTCGTTCTGCTGTAGCTAGAACTGCCCAAAGCGGTTGGTTCTCTCCTCCAACACTCTGAGCTATGAAAATGAACGCGAGCCTAACCTCCATGACTATAATGGCTGATTGAATGGTGCTAGCCAGTCTGGTACATCGCCCGCGAGCGAGAGGCCTCGTCGGGTTAATGCTATCGCGCGGATCCATGGTGGGATTAAATTGTGAGGGGACGCTGGCCGGTAGATGTATTAATGGGACGTCCCAGCTGGCTCCCGCGTGGCTCCCTATCCCTACGTGTCACCCCATCTGGGGCCTAAAGAGAAAATGTTATTAATGAGTAATGATAAGCATTCAAATTATCAAGACCATCCTCCACCACAATTGGTTATATCATCATGTCATGAACAAGGTAATCAAGCAGACAATTATTATGAAGAGATTTGTAATGGACTGATAGAAATTCGTACAAACATAAATGAACCTCTGGATGCTTTTCATCAAATGTTCGAGAAAATTTATTGTAGGTTTCCTGAAAGAAATATAATTCCCATACAAGAAATCCTTGATTGGTTTAGGTACCTTCTCTTTTTCCCTGAAGAATATGGTTTACTCTCAAACAAAAAGGAAAATTCTCAACATCCTGATTGTTTCCACCCTCACTATTTATTGAGACAATCTCGTTACAACTACCATTAGGAGAGGTGGAATCACTAGAAATAATTTTTTTCCCCTTGTAAAAACCAATGATGTAGAAGTCATGAAATTGGGAAATATTATATAAAAAGACAAGTTGGAAGTTGCAAACACCTCCAACTCACAAGAAGCCATGTTTCATAATTTCAATCCAGATTTACATAATATAATTTCAGTCTTTCCACAACATGAAGAAATTATTCGAATTATTGAAACATCTCAATCTTATATTCACATCTCTTGTTATTTACAATCTAATTTCGAGGTGGTATTTGAAAAGATGATTCCAAATTATACTGACAAAGAATAAATTTTCAATGTTGATATAGTGTTGATATCTTCCTTTCATGGTCATGAACAGTGGCAAGAGAATGAAAAAGATATGATCGTTAAACTATAATATTTCACTAAAACATGTAAATTTACAAAAGATATTAAAAGAGAATAGACCAAGCAGGTTTTATTGGATAAAGATGCAATGAATAATCAATATTTTTCTATCAGTGAAAATTATCTTGCTAAAGAAATCAAGTCAATTTCAGAATCTAAAAACTTTTATGACCTCTACTCTGATTTATTTTATTCATCATCTTGTAATACAGTTGACCCTTCTTTTGGAAATAAAATACAAAGTGATGAAGGAAATCAAGAAGATTTGAAAACATGGATTGATCAAACATACGATGAGAGTAGATGTTCATTCAGTGTGCATAATTTTTGTAATTCCTTGCAATCAAAATTTCTTGAACATAAGGAAACAAAGTTTGATTATGATAGTCCTATTTTTTATGACAATGTTTCTTTTCAGGAATTGGATTTGAGATTTGATATATCATGCATGGAACTAATTCAACCTGATATCACTAATATTTTTAACATATTCCAATGTTATAAATGATAGAGAAAAGAGTACCAACAAAATTTTAATATCGTCATGGAGGGACAATAACAGGTAGACATCCCATCATCACACATAACGACGAAATTAGTGGGATGAACCAAGAAGAATTATTTGTTGGATGTATTTTGGAAATGAAAACTAATCTCCATGAGTAAGTAAATCACTTACCTTTTCATTCCTTTTTATTACACCACCATTGTCAAAATGGTTTTAAATATATAATTGAAGACTTCTTGGAATTATCTTGTGCCATGAAATTTTATCAAACCAATAAGTGTCCAATACATTTTGTTTTGGAACAATTGCATATTTTTTTAATTCTTTCAAATAAACAATACCATATGCATTAACTTCACAAACCTACACAATGCCTTGATAGCCTGATTAATAGTGAGGTAACTAAATGGTTACACTGGATTTGTGATTTTGCATAGTACTGGTTGAGCCATTGTATGTTAAGGTAAGAGTAGATTAGCTTTATTTTTATTTTATTTTTATGTTCTGAATAAGATGTTGGCTTAATTTTGGTTTCTTGAATAAAATCCACCACATTATAATGTACTATGATTTTTAATTTTTTTTATGTTATATTTCTTTTCTTTGTTTCAATCATTCACCTTATAATTGATTTTAGTTATGCTCGGATTTTAAGTTTTGTTTTGTTTTTCTTAAGCTTAGTTTTTTTTTTTCATGGTTCCAGTTATGATTTTCATAGTTGATTTTCAGGATACTTACCTTGCATGTTTTGTTTGTTATTGCATGATTTGCATGTTTGACTCTTTTTTTATTTTCCATAAATAATTTTAGAGGATGTTGAGTTGAGTTTTCATCCTCTGGTCTACGGAATAGGAAATTCTAGTTCTCTACTAAAAAACCTTATTTGTTTTAAATATCAAAAGTAAATTAAGTTTACAATAAGCATGAGTAGGATTTAGAAAGTACTTATAGTTTCTTTTATATGTGACTTGGAAAAAATGTAATTCTTGTTTGGTGGTGGGAATGACTATTATCAAACATGAAAATATCAAAAAATTCATATACTCTAAAAATCATAATCTAAATGAGAAATGAGAAATTGATGAATGTCTTGCTTCTTTTAGAATCAATAAGATTTAAATCCTAGGGACCTAATTCATCTCTTCACTAACAAACATCATCCTCCTAGACTCAAATAAATATCCCACAAGAAATATTCATCAGAAATAATATCTAGTAATGGGTACATATGCTTTTCATTATAATAATAAAAGAAAGAAGTGATGAGGTAGGAAAATAACTCAAAAGGGAATCGTGATGTCAAGGAGGGAATGAAAATATCTGATTCATCAGGGCTATGGATTCTCGCTAGCAGCAAAACAAGGTCTGTGATATCGGGGTGACTCCATCATAGCTATGGATGCTCACTGGCAGTACAACAACCCCAAAAGGGTGATAAGGTTACTTAGAGATTATATAAAATAATACCCTAATACTAGAAGTAAGATCTAATTTGGTTTCTTACTAAAAAATGGAAGTCAGTGATCAAAGGGACTTATCTTTTGTGTTTGATCAAAGTCAAGACCCATTATAAGGTAAATAATGATTTCTAAATTACATGTAGAGGGATATATGGTTGGTTTCTATTTTCTCTTCTTCTTCTAACTCTATATTACTTAAAATTGTTTGGGAGTGATTGAAGGTATAAGGATATATTTTGGCTTTGTCTAGTGAATCGTCATTTGTTGAGTCCTCAACACACCCTTAAAAGTTTCAATTTTTGGGTACCACTTTTTCTTTTTATCATTTGTTCCTTCTTCTTTTGGGATTTGCATATGTTGCATATTTTTCCTTTTATTATTTTCTTTATTTTTTCCTTTGTTTTATTTTCATATGAAATCTCAAGAAAACCCCAAATAATCTCATGTTTTGCATAAGGGAATAAAAGAAAATAATAATAATTGAAACAAAGAGAAAAATCACAACCTTTTCCAAAAAGTATCGATGAATTCATAGGGGTTGAGGAAAAAAAAACAAGATAACAATGTGAATCCCAAAGGCCCAACCTACCAAAGTATTAAAGAAAATGTCAACATCAATAGACACATTAACATCGAGGGTTTTGTCTAGGAGATGTAAATTGGTAGTGTTTTCAGCTAATCATCAACAAGACCATGAAAGTCAGTCGAAATTATATGGTTAAGAATGAAAAAAGGAATAAAACAAACTCTTGATTCCAATGAGCATATTTTTAAAGTGTCAATGAATCTATCAACGTCGGCATAATTTTGAGTCAGCTTAAAACAACAAATGTATTTCCACAATTATTGATGAAGCCATCGAGCATCGGTGTAATTCATTGAGTCCTTAATAGAGAAACTCATTTCAGTCGATGGCGATGAACCATGAACCTAAATACATATCTCAGTCATTTGATGAGAATGAGGATTAATCTAGGCCATCAAATATTTTTACATGAGTTGTGTCTTTTTCTATGACCATACAAGATCCACATAGACTTCTACATCACCCACCACGTCATCCTTCTCAATACTTTTCTTATTAGTATGTTGAATTACCTTGTGTAATTTTCTTGTCATCATGCCATGTCACTTTCCATGTCATCTCTTGTACATGCCACATAGCTCGCCATGATAGCCGCCATGGGGAATACCATGTCACTTGTTATGTCATCACACACCTCATCATAGTACAGATTTATCTTATGAACATTAGTGGAGGGGGGATTTCATAGAATGTTTAATGAGTAGGAACTCCTTTTCGTCGATGCAGATGAAATCATTGAATGCCGACAAGATTAGTAGAAGGTGAGTTTTCCTGCTCAAACATTTTTTTTGATCACCTATAGAATCATTGACATCGTCCCATAAATAATTCAACATATCATAGGATACAACAAAGGGACGATGCCGATCAACCTTCACTTGGAGAGAGAAGCCTATCCATTCGATTGCACGAGTGAATGGATATAGACTTTCCAAATCTCTAACCTTTGCCAGGTCCATTTCTTATGGTTTTAGGATTTTCGCGTCATGCAACATATTAACAAGTCATGTTAACAATCAAGTGTCAACACATCAGCATCCACATCACTTTCCATGTTGTCCTTCCATGTTACCAATCGTAAACTAGCACCTCACAATATGCACTCTCTTTTTCCATGTTAGCATGACACTTCACATTGCCACACTATCCTATTGGTCCATATCATCATCTCTAAGTCACGAATCATACGATGACACATCATCATTCCATTTCATGTCCACATCATGGAATATGTTACATTTTCCATGTCATTCATCTACGTCAGCTACCACATCATCTTTTGTACTTCATATTTACATCATCTACCATGTCATTGTTATACAAAATTCTCTTATTAATCATAGACATTCGTGGGTTTTAATGGAACATTCAGGTAAGTATACATACCTTTCAATCGACACCAATGGACTCAAAAGACATCGACATGATCAACAATTGATGGAGTTTACCGCACAAAACATTTCGACTGATCACAGATGGGATCATCGAAATCGACTCAAACTAATCTCAAACAAGACATGGGATATGGAAAATCATTGATGTCGATGAATCTTTCCTTATAAAATCAGAGTCATCTGATTATGGGAGTGAATGAATATGGACAGTACAAAATATTTAATTCACACTTGGTCTTTTTTTTATGGTTTTATGAATTTCATTCCATATCACACATCAAAAAACCATGAACCAATTGAGAGCTAACATGTCACCTGTTTCATTTAATTTTCCATGTTAGACATCCAGTCAGAAATACACATTTGATTTCCATGTCAACATACGACATCATGGCTAAACGCATCAAAAGAGAAAATTTTGAAAAAGCACCTATAATTTTTTTTTACATAGTATAATTTAATCCCTCCAATCAAAAGAAGGAACATATATTGGGTAGTGTTCCTCCCTCATAAACTATACCAAAAATTCCATGTTTTTCTCGAGCGCAAAAAACGTTCTAAAATTCGTCGATGACGAAAAACCCTAGTTTTGTATTTTTCTGATAACTTTTGATATCGAACTATGTTTAAGGTGTTCCTTATATCGTTGGAAATATATTACCGATCTATACAACTTTTTATTTATATTTTTTTTATGATTCCATATTATGTTTTTACAATTTTTGAAATAAATCTATGACATGTAAAATTCTTACGATATTTTCATGATAAATTTTGACTCTAATCCTTATTTTGAGAATTCTATATATCATTGGAAAGGTATCATCAATATATGAAAATTTTATTTTGTAAGTGTTTATTTATTTGGCATGTTTTGTTTCAGGTTTATGAAATAATGGAAATCAGGGTCACATAAGTGACTTGAATATTTTGTTTTAAGATCAATTAATTTTTTTATCTGATAAGTTTGTTACGAAAAATATATTTGTATTCCTAATATACATTTGTTATGATCCAAGTAAATACAAGCGGAAAAATTTAGCATGGTGTTAATAATTTCAATATTACATGTTGCAAACTGGTAGATTTCTTCCAGCTGTCAAACACAAGCATGAGAACATAGTCGGAAGAATTGGTGACTGGGTGCATGAACATATCAATTTTAGAAGTGAATGATTACTAAATATTGAAGAGCGACTCAACCAGAGTTGATTGTGACTAAAATAAAATAAACTCTAATCAAATTAAAGATGCATCCATTAGGTTGCTAAAGAAATAACAACGAGTTGAATTATTTAATCAAGGAAAGATGTATGAGGTTGAGCATGCATTAAGTGAAGTCAATAGTGAATTCAAGATGTGTTTAAAGGCATGGATTTTCACATGTACGATTTATCAATACTTGTTTTCACTAAATATGGAAATTACATGAGGAGATTGCATAACTTTTAATAGAGTCAATTTTATTTTTATTCCATAATTAAATTAATTTTTATCTTATAAATAAAGAGATCGACTTCTTAGAAAGGTTCATTGATATATGGAACTATTTTCAAGAGATTCTCGATCTCTGGATGGATTTCAAGTGGATTGTAACCGAAGAATTATTTCAAGACTGAATTCAAAAACTCTTTAGAGTTAAGACATTTTGGTTTGTTGAATCCTTATGTGTTTGTTAATTATTGTTGATTATTATACAATTGATTAAATACTACAGGAATCTAGTAATAATTTTGATACTTTTAATCTATCTTAGTTGGTTGAATGAATTGTTGGATAATTTCGGTAAACTATTATTTTATTTATTAGTTAATCTTGTTTTTTATTATATCTGGGATATGGTTGAATTATTTAAGAATATCTCGCAATTAAATGTTCTCTTTATGATATTAATTAGTTATTATTTCCTGGATATTATCTGATGAGTAATATATTCTTAGTGGAATTATTTCTTCAGGAATATAAAGTCTCAGATAGTTTTCGTTGAATGTTTCCACGGGTTATCCTGAACACAAATTTCAGCAAATTATTTAGTTTCCTCCTTTCCTGTAGTAGATAGACTTAAAAATATATATATATATATATATATATATAAAGAACGAAACATAGTAACTCTTAAAGTCCATTGAACGTTTGTCGTACGTTTAACCCAAAGGATTATTCAATACCAAACATGGAATATTATGATTGGTTGATCCAAGAGGAAACCAATGGCCACCCAACTACTCCATTGGCTCAAAATAAGGGTTTCCACCTCAACAGGTTTCCTATTTTTTCGGGTCCTAAACATTGGAGGTTGTTTTGTGGCCCTAAACAACATTTTTTGGGAATAACACAATCGCAATGTAGGATTTAACCATATTGTGATGAAAACATGTGTATTCCTTGGATATATATTTCCAACGAGATATCATGCACGTAAAACGAAGATCATATGCAAAAGTTACAACCCCAGAAACTTGATGTACCAATTTACCCCATCACGTCCCACATGAATTTTGGTGCTTCATCTCCCAGGGTTAGGTTTTTGGATGTTTAAGTTTCTCTCAATTGGGTTTTATGTTAAACAAATGCATTTGGATCCTCATTGTTATAATCTTGTGGATACTAAGCTTCACCCTCACATATCTTCTCAGAGATAAGATACCACCATTCTAGTGAGTTCATTCACTCTATAATTTTACATTTTCTATACATTTATTTCATTAATAAAAAATGTGCATTAATTTATCTTCGTGTTTCTGGAAATATATTTGTGTATTTACTTATTATATTTTCTCCTTCATTTCATTCTCAAAATAATATGGATCAGTGGTATCAGAGTAGGGTACTCCTTGTAATTTGTTAGTGCATGTCCCAAATGAGGTCAAAGTATAGTGAGTTGGGTCACTAGCTAGTTTCTCTTAAGGAAAAATGCTCTCTCCAGCCCAAGCAAACTCTCGTGGTGGAAAAAAAGAGAGACGAGAGAGAAGAATATCCCATCAAGTTGTTGGTCGCAAAAGTCCGTGTGCATTAGAGGAACGATATGTTGGATATTTTTTCCCAAATCCTTCAACTATTGCTGACAATAGGAGGCATGTCCTTATCAAGAAGTCACTTTTGAGACACTACCCCCATTCAAGGTACAAGATAATTTCCATATTTCCATATTTGGAGGTCAGATCGATGTAGTTGCTTTGGAAAAGTGGTTAAATCTTCTATAATTTTATTTCTTTGTCCACAATTTTTTCGATAGAGAAAATATCACCTTTGAACTCCTTAAGGCCCTCCCCCATGTCAAACATTAGTGGGAAACTTAGTCGGAGAAAAATTCCACAAAGGAGTTTGGAATATTTGGGGTCAAGCCCACGTGGTATTTGTTATGGATGTGGTCAAGGAGAAATATTATCTTGTGGGAAACTATGATGAACACTACTTGAAATGGGCCATGCTGCATCAAGAGAGGGGCCATATAGTGCCACAGTTCACAAATAACTTCCATACCTTTCACAAAAATATGGGTATCAAAGACTCTGAGTAGAATTTGGTCTAAAATTGTGTGGGTCTCTACACAGGTACATCCAAATTGAAATGGAGTTTCTGGACATCTCATCACTGGGATATTCTTATCGATATGTTATCAAAATCGATCATAAATTTAAGCAGCAGAACAAGTGGGAATTAGGGTATGCAAATACTCAACAACCAAAGTATGGTAAAGGAAAACCTAATTTAGAAAATATCCAACCTCAAGACTACAAATCCAAGCCCGGGGAAAACAAGAGCAACAGGAAGACGAAGAAGGAAACTTCGAAGTGGTGTGACTTCCACAAAATTCCTTGGAAAAACATCGACGAATTTCACTCGAAATAGTCATTGGTAGCTGAGATCAAAGAAACAGAGCCAATCCTCTAATAAGACTTTGATTCAAACAATAATAAAAGGATATAGATAATTGATGTAGAACCCACTATTATTATCGCAACCACAACAATCAACTAAAAGAACCAGAGGATCCTGAGGAGGGGGAGTGCCTCTTCCATTCATAGCTGTGGGTGAAGGTAACCCTGCTACATTTTATTGTCAATAGTGGAACACAGAAGAACATAATATCAATAGAGGTCATCAAGCAATGGAATTTTATAACAACACCACACCCAAAACCATACAACATCAGGTGGCTTCACTAGGGTCGATATCTTCGTGTCATCCAATAGTGTCGTTTATCCTATGACACCAAGCCCTTAAAGGATGAGGTATTGTGTGATGTTTCCCCTCTAGATGTTTGTGATGTTATTTTAGGCCAGAAATATATGTGGAAGCATTTTTTTATTTATGAGTCTCGACCCCGTAGTGTCATTGTTACTTTGGGGAGTCAACTCTACAGGCTACTAGAGGTGGTTGTTGGTTATGGAGCCTAATTATCTTCCTGATTAAGAGGTCTTTTAATTTCAACCGTGTTTATACCCCATGAAGTATTTACACCCCAGAAGTATGTACACTCTTCCACGCGGGGGAGTGCAGAGGGGGGGTACCCCCTCTGCGGGGTCCAGGGGCAAGCGAGCCCCCAGCGGGGGTTCAGGGGCAAAGCCCATGAAGGAAAAATTGTCTTTTAAATTTATATTGTAATTTCATTGTAAATCTGGACTGTTCATTATAAGGTTGCAGATCTAACGATAGAGATTATGTTAGGGTTTTTTTCCCTAGAAGGCAACCCTCTTTTATGAGGGAAATGTATTCCGTCTATGGTTGATGGTGAATATTGTAATTTGAGATAGGATATTGTGAAAGAAAGAAGAGGAAGTTACAATGGGTTTGTTGTAGGTTGTATCCCTTCATATGCTGGATAATAATAAAGGAAGGACCTGGAAATTTCTCTGGTGGACATAGCCCACACTAAGTGAACCACGTAAATCTGTGTCTCTATTGTAATGTGTATCTTCTATGTTTTATTTCCACATTTGTTTTATTTTATTGCTCCACGGTCCTATTTTTCTAACTTCTGGTATCAAAGAAAAAGGTAACTTGCAGGAAAAGAGGGTTCCTGGTTTGAGTGGGAGCAATGTTGGAAGATGGAAAGTTTAGGGTCGAGAAATTTAACGGCCAAAACAACCAGTTATGGAAGATGTATATGGAAGACTATTTATATCAAAAGGATCTATTCCTACCATTGGGAAGAATAGAAAAAAAGCCGGCAGCTACGAAGGACAAAGAATGGGAGATTCTTGACATAAAGTCTCTAAGAATGATACGACTGAGCCTAGCAGCATCGGTGGCTTTCAATATTTCCAAAGAAAAGACAACGAAGGGTTTGATGGATGCATTGGCCAAATTGTATGAAAAACCCTCGGCATCCAATAAAGTATTTCTAATGAAGAGATTATTTAATATGAAGATGTCGGAAGGTGGGTTTGTTGCAGATCGTTTAAATGATTTTAATACAGTTACTAATCAACTAAGTTCTGTAAAATTGGACTTTGATGATGAGGCCAGGGCTCTTATAATCTTGTTCTCATTGCCAGAAAGATGGAACGACTTGGTCATGGTTGTAAGTAACTCTGTCTCTAGTTCAAATACTTTAAAATTTGATGATGTTGTTGGCGTTATCCTTAGTGAGTAAATGCGACGAAAAAGAACAGGTGAGACATTAGGAAATGTGTTGAACATGGAGAACAGGGGAAGACAAAAGGATAGAGGAAAGGGTTTCGGGAACCATAGGAATTATAGGAAGGGCAGATCAAAATCTAGACTTGGAAAGATAGAGTGATGGAATTGTGGGAAGAGAGGAAATCTAAAGAAAGACTACAGAGCTCCAAAGAAACAAAGAGATGAACAGCAAGAGAGATATCAGGAAGCAAATGTAATAGGTGATGTGTTACAGGATGCTTTGATTCTTTCTGTAGATAATATTTATGAGTCTTAGGTAGTATATTCAGGGGATTCATTTCATGCCACACCCCATAAGAAACATTTTCTAGATTATGTTCAATGTGATTTTGGACAGGTTCATTTGGGTGATGATGCACCATGGAAAATTGTTGGAATGGGAAAGGTAAAAATAAAGCAACGCAATGGAAACCAATGGTTGTTGAAAGAAGTAAGACATGTTCCATATTTAAGGAAAAATCTAATTTCAACAGGGAATTTGGAAAGTGAAGGTTGCATATCCATATTTACAGATAAGACGTGAAAGTTCATCAAAGGATCATTGGTGATAGCGAAAGGAGAGAAGGTAGGTGCATTGTATTTATGTACTGGTAATACTGACTCTTCTATCCCTTTAGCTTCTACAGGAGTGGATACAACACTATGGAATCATAGGCTTGGACACATGAGTGAGAAGGGGATGTAGATACTTCACAAAAGAAATTTGTTTCCAAATCTTAAACAAATTGATTTGGACTTCTGTGAGCATTGTGTTTATGGAAAACAAAAGAGAGTCAGATTTATCAGAGTCGGAAAACAAAAGAAGAGTGAAAGGTTAGATCTTGTACATACAGATGTATGGGGACCATCTCGGGTATGATCTCTTGGTGGATCTCATTATTATGTTACTTTTATTGATGATGAAACTAGAAAAACTTGGGTTTATTTCATTTGACAGTTCCAAGACAGTTCCATCAACACAGTTCAGATAATGGAGGTGAATATTGTAGCAAGGAGTTTGATGATTATTCTTCATACCATGGGATTCGTAGAGAGAATACAGTTCCAAGAACACCACAAGAAAATGGTGTGTCAGAAAGGATGAACAAGACAATCATGGCGCGTGCAATGAGTATGAGATTGCATGCTAGTTTTCCCTTACAGTTTTGGGCAGATGTTGTAGATATTGTTGTTTACTTAATAAACAAAGGACCTTCAAGCTCTTTGGATGGTATAATTCCAGAGGAGGAATGGACAGGAAAAAAGGTAAACTATTCTTTTTTGAAAACTTCCGATTGTGAAGCATTTGTCCATATTGATAAAGAAAATAGAACAAAGCTTGAGGCAAAATCCAAGAAGTGTACCTTTATTGGATATGGTGTTAATGATTTTGGTTATCGCTTATGGGATTATGAAAATAAAAAAATCATTAGGAGTAGAGATGTCATATTCAATGAGAAGGTCATGTACAAAGATCAGTTGTAGGGAAAGAAACAGGAAAAAGAAAAACAATAATACACAGTGCTTGATGAGATCACTGAAAAAGAAATTCCAAAGGAACCAGAAAATCAAAATGTACAACAACAGGAGCAGTAGATACCTCAAACACATACAAGTGTTGTTAGAAAATCTACCAGGTTAAGTATACCCCCTGAACGATACTCGCCTTCATTGTATTATTTATTGTTAACTGATTTTGATGAACTCGACTATTATGAAGAGGCAATGCAGGTAGACACCAAAAGGAAGTGGGAGCAAGGCATGAAAGAGGAAATGGATTCCTTGGAAAATAACCATACTTGGGACTTGGTTCAGTTGCCTATAGGAAAAAGAGAATTGCATAATAAATGGGTTTACAAGTTGAAGGAAGAAGATGGAGGAGAAAAGTGGTACAATGCTAGAATTGTTGTAAAGGGGTTTGCACAAAAGAAAGGTATAGATTTTGATAAAATATTTTCTCCTGTTGTTAAAATGACTTCAATTAGAACTATTTTAAGTCTTGTGGTAGTAGAAGATTTGCATCTTGAACAATTATGTGTAAAAACAACTTTTCTCCATGGGGATTTGGAGGAAGAGATTTATATGTAGCAGCCACAGGGGTATGAGGTCAAAAAGAAGGAGAATTTGGTATGTAGGTTGAAGAAGAGATTATATGGCCTAAAGAAAGCTCCAAGGCAGTGGTATCTGAAGTTTGATAGGTTTATGACAGAATAGGGTTATAGTAGATGTTATTCTGATCACTGTGTTTATTTTAAAAAACTAGAAAATGGAAGCTTTATTATCTTGCTATTGTATGTAGATGACATGCTTGTTCCAAGGTCTAATATGAAGGATATAAATGTGCTCAAGAAGAAATTATCCAATTCATTTGTGATGAAGGATTTGGGTGCTACAAAGAAAATCCTTGGTACGAGAATAACAAGAGACAGGAAAAATTGCAAACTGACATTGTCTCAGGGTGAGTACACAGAGAAGGTGTTGGAGAGGTTTAGAATGCAAAATGAAAAACCAGTTAGTACACCTTTGGCCATCCATTTCAAATTAACTAAGAAAATGTGTCCCAAGACACAGGAGGAGACATAATACATGTCCAAGGTCCCATATTCATCAGCAGTTGGCAGCTTGATGTATGCAATGGTTTGCACAAGACTAGATATTGCACATGCAGTGGGAGTTGTGAGCAGATATATGAACAATCTAGGCAAAGAACATTGGGAGGCAGTAAAGTGGATTCTCAGATACTTGAGAGGTACTGCTAATCATGCATTATGTTTTGGAGGTTTAGAAACTGTTCTACAAGGATATGTTGATTCAAATATGGCAGGTGATAAATATAGAAGGAGGAGTACCAAAGGGTATGTGTTTACTATAGGTGGAACAATAGTAAGTTAGATTTCAAAATTGCAAAAGATTGTTTCACTTTCAACAATAGAGGTAGAGTATGTTGCTGCTACAGAGGCTAGTAAAGAGATGATTTGGTTACAGAGGTTTATGGATGAATTGGGAAAGAAGTAAGAGAATAGCAGGTTGTACTGTGACAGTGAGAGTGCCATTCATCTTGTAAAGAACTCAGCCTTCCATTCAAATACTATGAATATATAGTTGAGGTACCACTTCATACGATCCACCTTGGAATATGGACATTTGAAGTTGGAAAAGATACACACTAGACAAAATCTCGCAAACATGTTAACAAAGGGAGTAACCAGGGAGAAACTGAGTTCCTTATCAGTTTCAGTTGGTCTTCAAGAATGAAGATGAAGATGAGGAATTTTCTAGGTCCAAGAAGGTTCATATTCCATCATATACAACAGCGACGGAGTTGTTGAGATCAGTCTCCATGTGGGAGATTGTTGGTTGTGGAGCTTGATTATCTTCCTGATTCAGAGGTCTTTTACTTTTAGCCGTGTTTATACCCCATGAAGTATTTACACCCCAGAAGTATGTACACTCTTCCATGTGAGGGAGTGCAGAGGGGGGGTACCCCCTCTGCGGGGTCCCGGGGGAGCTATCTACCCCACTAGGGGATTTGTGGGCAAGCAGGCCCCCGAAGGAAAAATTGTCTTTTAAATGTATATTGTAATTTCATTGTAAATTTGGACCATTCATTATAAGGTCGCAAATCTAACGATAGAGATTATGTTGGGGTTTTTTTCCCTAGAAGGTAACCCTCTTTTATGAGGGAAATGTATTGCAGCTATGTTTGATGGTGAATATTGTATTCTGAGATAGGAGACTGTGAGAGAAAGAACATGAAGTTACAACGGGTTTGTTGTAGGTTGTATACCTTCATATGTTGGATAATAATAAATGAAGAACCTGACAATTTCTCTAGTGGATGTATCCCACATTGGGTGAACCACGTAAATCTGTGTCTCTATTGTATTGTGTATCTTCTGTGTTTTGTTTCCGTGTTTATTTTATTTTATTGCTCCACGGTCTTGTTTTTCTAACAGTAGTCCCAAGTATTGTCTTGATAAAACAATGTTGCAAAGTAATATCTCATACGGAAAATCTTAGCCTCCTCACAATATGGGAAGAAGATTAACATAAGGACACTAGAACCACTGCAGGCTCATCCAAAGACCTTTTCATTCAGTAGAATCATATTGTATAAGAGCACAAAATTGTTTTTGTGTCACCTATGGGGGTGCCTCCACACTTCCCATTCCAACAAAGTTACAAAAGAGACCTCCATACTACTCAAATATCATATTCACCAATAGAGTCCTATCACACTTGGGTATATCATACAACTATATTAGTTGAATGGATCCAACCCCTCCAGCAACAGGCTCATTACACCCTTCAACAACCTAAGAAGGACAACTTCTTCAACAAGGCAAGTAGTTCACCAAGGCTCAGATTCAACAAAATATTTTTGATATTCCACAGTAACTTGACACAATGGGAATAATTTATTCTTAATGGGGGAAGAATACTCCAAGAAAAAGTCGGTTTCCACTCACCTATTCCATTGAATCAAAGAAGGGGTTTCTACCTTGGCATTTTTTTCCTAGTTTTTCAGATCCTAAACTTTTGGTGCCTTTTTTAGGCCCTAAATAACGTTTATTTGGTGTGACATAGTCACACTATAGGAATTAGATAGAGTGTGACAGAAACATTTCTATTTCTCATATAGTTCTTTCCAATGAGCTATTGTGCGCCTAAAAAGAAGATCATATGCAAAAGTTACAACCACGGGAAGTTGATGTACCAACTTACCTCATCGGTGCCCACATGTTAAGAACCAAATACCAATATAGCATAGAAAAACCTCAGAAAAAGTACTCAACACCTTGAAAAAGAGATAATTTCAGATAATAAGCCTCTTCGAGGGGGAAACCTCCTTTTACCCCACTTAAATGTTCAAGTACAAGATG
>ML779992.1:575889-602138 GCA_009831015.1 Picea engelmannii
TCCAACAAATCGAGAATCCCGATCAGAAATAATGGACTTAGGCAATCCAAAATGCACCCAAACATTTTGAAAGAACAACTGTGTCATTTGTTCTGTTGTTACCTGCTTAGTACAAGGCATCAAAATACACATTTTTCTAAATCTATCAACCACAACATAAAGATAATCATGACCTCATCTCGACATAGGTAAACCACCTACAAAATCCATGGAAATACTTTCCCAAGGTCAAGAAGGAACTGGAAGTGGAGTATACAAACCCAACTTTCGATTTCTAGGTTTACTTGTGGCACACAACGAACATCCTCGAACATATCTCAAAACACTTTCATTCATTTTAGGCCAGTAGCAGTATATTTGCAAATTAGCCACTGTCTTGCCTACACCAAAATGACCAGCAATAAGAGAAGAATGTGCTTCCCTTATGATGTTGATTCTTCCCCCCTGTGGAATACACAACTTGCCAAGATGATACAAGAGATTATTATGCACATGATAATCCAATTCTTCAACATGGTTAGAGTGGCACAAAGTTTCATACACTTCTTTAAAGTCAGTATCTAAAGCATATTGCTCCACATAACTTTCATGCATTATAGAACTATGCTGAAGAATAACCAAAGCAATAATAATAGGCCTTGAAAGCATATCAACAAATTTGTTAAAAATGCCCTTCTTATACCTGATGACCAAATGAAACTGTTGAAGAAAACCCATCCATCTGAAGTGCCTAGCTTGCTATAGCTTTGTCTGTGATTGTAAGTATTGCAGAGGTTGATGATCGGTGTGAATAATGGTTTCTTTCCCCAACAAATAATGCTTCCATTTTTTAACACTTTGAACCAATGCATACAATTCCTTATCATAAGTAGGATAATTAATCATGGCACCATTAAATGTCTCAGAATGAAAACAAATTGGCTTACCATACTGTAGCAAAACTGCTCCCATTGCATACTTACTTGCATCTGTCTGGATTTCAAAAGGTTGTCTTAAATTTGGAAGTGCAAGAACTGGCGCTAAAATGATCTTTTCTTTCAAAGTATCAAAAGCCTGTTGTTGCTTGCCTCCCCATTAAAAAACTTGCTTGACACTTGTCACAGCATGTAATGGAGCTGCCATGGATGAAAAGTTAGCAATAAACTTCCTCCAATATTGGGCAGCTCCCAAAAAACTTCTTACCTCTGTCACATTGTTGGGTCTGGACCATTCCAAAATAACTTTGACCTTGGAGGGATCAATTTTTAATTCACCTCCACCAACAATATGGCCTAAGTAAATAAGTGAATTTTTGCCAAATTCACATTTGGAAAACTTGAAAAACAATTGTTCCTTTCTCAAAACATCAAAAACTTTTTTCACATGTGTAATATGCTCTTCACGAGATTTGCTAAAGATCAAAATATCATCTAAATAGACAATAAAACAATCATCCCGAAAAGACCTTAAGACATCATTCATAACTCTCATGAAAGTAGAAGGTTCATTGCAAAGTCCAAAATGCATTACCATCCATTCAAACAAACCTTGCTTAGTCTTAAAAGTTGTCTTCCATGTGTCTCCCTCGGCAATCCAGATCTGATGATATCTGCTTCTCAAATCTAACTTAGTGAAATATTTGGCATCTTTTAATTGATCAAGCAAATCATCTATTCTAGGAAGAGGATAATGATTCTTAACTGTAATTTTGTTCAAAGCCCTGAAATCAACACACATACACCACGTACCATCTTTCTTTGGAACGAACACAATTGGAGATCCACATGGCGAAGAACTTGGTGCAATAACCCCTTTGTCGAGCAACTCCTGAATTTGTTTTTTAATCTCAACATTTTCCATAACTGACATTCTATACATACCAATGTTTGGAAGTGGACAATCTTGTTGCAACTGAATTTCATGTTGGATTCCTCTTTTCGGAGGTAACCCCTTCGGTTCTTTAAACATGTCATTATACTGATTAACAACTTCAAATAGTTCGGATTTTAACTTTGTATCACAACCTTGAAATGCTTCATTTTCAACATCATCTTTAGGTTTGATCATTAAGAGAACACAATTCTTACTAGCATTAACTAGTCTCTTCATTTGTCCCGCATTTATAAGTGATAAATTCATCTTCTTAGTGTGGGATCTAACAATATACTCAACCCCATATTTAAACAAATGATACTTATTCTCATGACGATGAAAAATAGCTTTCCTATCATACAAATACGGGCTTCCCAACACAATACAACATATATCCAACAGAATAACATCAAGCTCTACCTCATCAATGAAATTTGCAGTGATAGCAAACCTAAGTTTACACCTTCTTGTTACTTGTAACTTAGCATTATCACATATCCAACCAAGAGGGTATGGATTAGGTTGTGGAATTGTTTCCAACTTAAGTTTCTTAACAGTTTCCTCTGAAATAAGGTTTGCTTGAGATCCAGTATCAAATAAAGTGTCTATCTTAGTATGCTTTGAAACAACCCTTATGTGAAAAAGTTCAATTCTCTCTTTCTCTTGTTGAGTTACATTGACATTATTATTACTTGAAGAGCTAGTGCTTACAATAGAACCATTACCTTGATAACCCATGGCTGTGATCTTCCTTTCATCACCCAAATCCGAACCTAAATCATGTTGAACAGTCGCAACAGTCTTTGAATTACCTTTGTTGTTGTTGCCAAACTTTTTGGGTCTTCTTTCAGGATGAAGCTTCCAACAATGGTCTTCATCATGGCCATCTTTTGAACATTGTTTACATGTGAACTTTTCTCCCTCTTTCTTCACAACATCATTCTTCCTGCCATTTCCCTTGAACTTCTTCTGTCACTTGTCTCCATGGATGAATGTATTCTTGTTACCCTCATGAGTGTCATTCCTTCCCCTTGCTTCCAAATGAGTAGCATGTACACAAACTTCATCTAGATTCGAAGGATTAAAAATGAGTATAGTATGTCTCAAATAACTATGTAAAGCTCCAATATATTTGAGCAAAGTTTCCTGAGAAGACAAATCTACTCCCAACACCAAAGCTCTTCTCCTAAATTCTTGAGTAAATATTTTCACACTCTGTCCTTTAGCTTGTCTAAAATTTTTCCATTCCATAGTTGTCTTTTGTTTATATGCCAATGGATAAAATTGTTTTTTAATTGCGATAATGAAATCATTCCAAGAAATCAAAATTTTACCATGCTTTTTCATATCCTCCTGAGTCTTGGAATCCCACCAAATAAGTGTTGTGCTATCCAATCTTAACGAAGCAAGCTGAACTTTGGTTTCATAATCTTGAATTTTTTGCATTCTATAATATACTTCAATTTGACATATCCAATTATCTAACTTCTCAGCATTAACTTCTCCATTGTATATTGGCAATTCAAATTTTATATCAAGCTTTAATGAAGGAATTTGCGAAGGAGTTTTAACATGCCCCTTTGGAGAATTCAGAAGAGGTCTTGAACTGGTAGAAGAAGAAGAAGAAGAAGATGATGGAGGAGAGGGTGGTGGAGAAGCACCATTCCCTCCATTTCCATCTAGAGTTTTGTCACCACTTCTTCCCTTATGCCTTGAAGGGTTGGAGCCTTCACCCTGCGACAATATGCTCCTTTCCATCAATATCTTCATCATCTCTCTCATCTCCATGACATCCTTTATGAGATCTTCATCTTCGGCAGGAACACGTTCATGACTTTCTGCATGAGCCATACTTGGTGAATGTCTCCCTGAAACTTGCGATGATGGTATATGCTTCCTCCTTGTCGGATGAGAACTTGGCTCCACAAGTTGACCTTCTCCTCTTGTGAGTTTCAACCTTGTGAGCATCAGAAACAAAACTTGCAAACAATCAAGTCTTTAAAAACCAGTGCTATGATACCAACTTGATCTAAAAATGAAGAAGACTTGAAAATCTTGAAATTATTGCAATGTAAATGTTATGTGTTTAAAGAAAATGGATCAATTTTGCAACACATAAATTAAGGGATTACTCATGAAAACTACACATAGACAACAACATAATCAATGAACATAAGAACATAAACACAACAATTGATAAAGGAGTTCACCCCTCTCTTGGGCTACATCTCCTGGTCCATATTCCAATGGATCATTATTATTAATTGCTCAAAGTTCTCAAAATCATTCCTTACAATTCTCAAAATGACCAACTGACTACTCCAATGGCTTCAGAGCATCCAAAAACCCCTAGCTGGGATTTTTCGGCACCTCAATCGGTCGAAAAACAAAGAAGTTAGGCCTCCTGGAAGTCCCCCCTTCAAGCTTGTTGTCTCTGTATCTACAAATTGCACCCTTGTCAAATGAACTTGGATCACACGCAATATATAGCGTGAAAACCCAGCATCGGGTGCAACCGCGCCAATGATGCAAACTGTAGGACAGTTATGGGTGCGCCAGCCCCTAACCGCCTAGTACCTAGGCACATAGGAGTCATGATATGACCGTGCTCTTAAGCAAAAAGGGCCAATGTTCAACGAGCCAATGGCCAAGCACCAAGTACCGAGTGCATTCAAACCATCCAACTGTTATAACCATAATGTAAAACCTGCACTTTGTATAATAGTCAAATGGTAATGTGACCTCACTCCGTTATAACCGTGCACATACATATATATATGGTGGCCACATGTAATAGCTATACGACCACGGGTCGGAGCTAAGCCCCAGCCTGACCCCCCGCCCATATGTACAATTATACGATTTTAAATACAATGCAAACAAATATATGTTAAGAAACAAAGTGTGGGCGTATTGGCCGGGCGGTCTTTGTTAGAGATTTACACCGGTGGGGAGGTCCGGGGCTCGAACCCCACAGACTCCAATACATTTTGACAAGAAACCAATATCCAATAAAGGGGTGCCACATGGCAGCCCATGATTGGGCCACGTGGCACCCAATCACTTGCCCAAATAGTGCCATGTGTCGAATTCCCATTCGACCAACTATCATCCAATAAATAACTGCCACATCGCCACATGTACAGTCGTACGACTCTGCCACGTCATCCTGTACGGACTGTACAGACTGTACAGTTAACGTCCTTATTTTTGTCTGTTTGACTTTATGAACAGATTGCAATATCTCTCGATTCCGACGTCCATTTGAGACAAAACGAGTTGCGTTGGGTTCACAACGACGATGCCTACGCTCTCATCCGTTTTGAAGTGATTCCGAGCACTTTGAATTTTTGAGCAAAATTTGATCCCCTGATCACTCATTGTGATCATCTTCTGGTGAATGAGTGTAGCCACCATATCTCTTCTCAGAGATAAGATACCACCATTCTAGTGAGTTCATTCACTCTGTAATTTTATAGTTTCTGTGCATTTCTTCTATTATTAAAAATTGTGCATTATTTTATCTCTGTATTTATGGAAATATGTTTGTGTGTTTACTTATTATATTTCCCCCTTCATTTTGTTCTCAAAATAATCTAGATCATTGGGTCTCTTCCTTGGGTTTAATCCGTATTGTTATTAAAAGGGAATTTAGACCCCTCAACACAACTTTGGCCCAATTTCTACTCTGTCTATTGAATTTTGTGAACTAATTGGAGTATTACACTTTCTTCATACAATGCCTCAAACATAGACATATTCAATGAAGTTTGATATCAATTATTGTAGAAAAAATCAACTAAATGCAAGTAACCCGCTCAATTGGATGGCTTATCCATCACATGAATTCTTAAAATCTCTTAAATCATTTGATTGTCTCTCTCTATTTCCTCATATGTTTGTAGATGATAGGTTGTATTGAAGTTTATATTTGTACCAACAACCTTGAATAGTATTTCTAAAATCTTTAGGTAAAATTTGGATCTCTATTTGAATTAATTTCCCTATGTATGCCATGCAACCTGGCAATCTCTTTCAAGTAAATGTATACTATACTAGCTTTCTTATAAGCCAAATTAACTAGAATAAAGTGAAACATTTTGATTAATTTTTCCATCATTACCATTATTGAATCATATCACCTTGTCATCTTGGGAAGCTTAGTGATAAAATCACACTAAAAGGAAAACACCTTCTAGCAGAGGTTTTTAGTGTTACAAAATTTGGAAAAAAATTCAAAAAAACCTCTGTTACAACATCCTCTATTGGTTGCGGAGGTTTTAAGAGATGTTTTAACATATGTTCCATATAAATAAAAAAAATTACTCAAGCGGAGGTTTAGTGGAGGGTTTTTTTTGGTGCTTTTATCATCAAAACATGTTGGTGTGCACACATAACTGAAAAGCACCAGTATTGATGTGCATATATAAATGAGAAGCACCAGTGTGCACAAATAAATGATGAGCATTGGTGCACACACATAAATTAGAAGCATTGGTTCTCACGTATAGATAAGAAGCACCGATGCGCACAAATAAATGAGAGGCACCAATGTAGACACGTAAATGGGAGGCACCAGTGCACACACATAAATGAAAATCACTAATGATTTTTATGTGTATGCATGCACTGGTACATAGTGTAATCATGTGCATCAAAATATATTGAAATGATAAAAATCTAATCATACATTATGTTGTCTAAAGAAGCGCTTCTTTCTCACAATTTTTAGAACCAGTGCGTATAACTAATAAAAATACACCATTTAGTGAGTTCAAAATAATGTAGTGCAATGATATGTATATAATTTAATAATTTTTATTTTTTTTGCAAATTTTTAATTAATCATCTCAAAATCAAATATTTTTTATAATAATATTGATTTTTGTATTTTTGTGATTGAGTTTTCATATAATGATTGCATTAATGTGTTATCCAACAGATTACACCTCTATTATTTGTAACAATGTAAATAATCCATATATTAATTAATCATCAACACACCATTTTATAACATTTAACAATGAAATAAAATAAGAAACCCATTTTATTATATATGAATAAGTGACCTGTCATCATACACAATGAGATAATGTAAAGGTCCACAATAATCAAAATGCAACAAATATGTAATTGTTACACTCATCAGTAACATGTACTCATGCAATTTCGACAATATGTCAAGTACGTTAAGAAAAATACCTAATTTTCTGATGCCAACGCCCTCAACCCGCAGGTCGGAGAGTCCACGTTAGCACAGGATATTTCCTTTCACACGGCCCGAAGAACTCTAATAGGTTCTTCTATTTCCCTATCGGGAAATATGCACCCACAAAACTCCTCGTGGGATCCCCCTCTTTACAATCGGGAGATCTGACTTCACGACTTCACGAGGTCAGTGGTCGAGCATTGGAATTTTGAATCCCAGAATGTTGACCTTTCCCTCTCCTGTCGGGATTTTCCCTATCGCGATTTTGGCACTCGCGATGTCGAACAGCTCGGTTTCCTGACTTCTGAATCTCGATTAGATGAAACTCTGATATGCTCGCGATTTTGACCTTTCAATGCCACGTCACCCCTGTCAAGATTTCAGATTTCGTGGTATCGCGAATCCTGATGCAAATGTTTTAGGACTTCTCACCATGAACCTCCAAAATGGTGTGCCACCTGTCCACTTGTCGACTCCGCTGTGGCCCCACACAAATCCCTGTCTATCGGGATATCATGTATCGTGATTTTTCGATTCCAGTTGCAATATTCATGGGACTTCCACCCACGAAACCCCGATATGAAATATCACGTGTACATCTGATGGCCCTTGTGGCTATGATAGACGGTCCTGCCCCTCCTAAGCTTAGAACCCTTCGACGCTTCCACCGTAACTCCTCTGCTCCTTCCTGATATCTCACGGATCACGGAAATTCATGAATTCTCCTCGGAGAATTCTGACCATCCACTTCCCCTGGATGATTTTTGCAAGATGAACCAAGTATTCCTCCATGAAAACTTGTTCACCCTTACACAAAATTTCGATGCCTGATAAGCACTCCATGACACAACCTTCCTGTTCTTTTCTTTGACAATTACTCAAAGGTCCTATACCTCCTAAGCTTCCTCTCAACATCAAATCTTAAAGACAATCTTGCGTGCACTCCTTGCGGCAACCTTCAAACACTCCTAAGTGTTGAACTTCCTTCAACCCTACGCACTCCTGTAGCAACAGTCTTTCAATACTTCACACAGATTTGTAACTCTGAGACTTAGCTTGGCCTGCGCACTCCTTGCACAACTCCTGTGTCTATCTGCATTTCTTTGGAGATGAGAACAAAAGATATCTCTATCTGAACCCTTTGTCAATGCACTCCTTGCGGACAATTCGACTGCACTCCTTGCAGGAATCCTTGTTCAGAGAGAGAAACAATTGAAACTCATTCCCTCACCCTTTCAGACTTCAAACTCAAACATGAAATCATATACACAACATATAAAGAAAATGTATAAAAATAAGTAAACATTCATGAGCATATCATTCAACATCAATACACAGAGAACAAACACAAAACCATGAATTTGAATCAACCTCTTTCTATTAATCCAAATATTTGTACATGGGTGTTCTTACACAACTCTCTGCTTCTCTTCTATATTCTTCTCTACAATGTTGCTTCTCTATGTTATAATACACAATGAGGGTGTCGATATCCCGTTTCCCTCTTGTGCTCTAAAACTGTCCAATCTAGAATTAAATTCTATCTACTTGCATTAACTATTATAAATGCCTTCTACCTACTAAGGACGAGAGAAAATCACTCAAGGTCTGTTTACATTATACAAGTGTGCTTCTTCTTAATGACTTCATTTAAGATTGTGTAACAACTCCAAGGTGATTCCAAAATTTGTGTTGGTGCTTGTCCAACTGTCTTTTGCTTCCGTGTTGGCTTGCTTGATGTGTTGGCGATGCTCCTGCATCATACTCCCTCGCTTGAAAATTTTGATGGGATCCTGTCCATGAGCTCGTGCATGGTCTGTCCATGCCTCTGTATCTCTTCTTCACTCTCCCAGCTGGCATCTTCAACTAGATGGTTCTTCCATTTGATCAGATACTCAAAGAATTCCTTTCGCCTGGTCTTTTTATTGACCCTCTTGTCCAGTATGCACTCCATCTGCGGCTTCTCTGCAACTGGCATCTGCTTTTGCCACTGGATCACTGGCTGCTCATCTCCAGTCTCTACTTATCTATATCTATATGGGTACAAATTTGAGATATTGAATATCGAAGAAATTCCGATCCCATTAGGTAATTCAATCTCATAAGCATTCGCCCCAAATTTCTTCAAGACCCTACATGGCCCGATTTTCTTCATTTTCAACTTATTATATGTTCCTCTTGGGAACCTTTCTCTTCTTAAATGTGCCAAAATAAAGTCACCAACTTCAAAGTGAAGTTGTCTTTTGTGTTGATCGGCTCTACACTTATATTCCTGGCTTGAATTCAGCAGTCACTCCTTCACCTGTTTGTGAAGTTCATTCATTGCTTTCGCAAATTATTCTTCACTAGCGCTTCTAGTCGCAGTCTGCTCTGAATCCCTGAGCTCAAAAATTCCTCTTTCCTGCATGCCATAAACAATATGAAATGGACCCTTCCCTTGCTCCTATTAACTGATTCATTATAAGAAAACTCTGCCTATGGTAATATATTGTCCCACTGGTTGTGGTGCTCTATCACCAAGCTTCTCAGTAAGTCTCCCAGACTTCTCTTCACCACTTCTGTCTGTCCATCCATCTGAGGATGATACGCTGAACTAAAAGACAAGTTAGTTCCTAGCTTATTCCATAAGGTCCTCCAAAAATTCCCTATGAATTTAGTGTCTCGGTCCGAAACTATACTCCTTGGCAATCCATGAAGTCGAATGACCTCTTTGAAAAAAAGATTCGCAATGTGAGTTGCGTCACTGGTCTTCTGACATGGAATGAAGTGTGCCATCTTGGAAAATCTATCCACCACCACAAAGACTGAATCACAACCTATTTTTGTTTTTGGCAACCCCAATACAAAATCCATGCTAATTGCATCCCACGGCCTTTCTGGTATGGGCAATGGTTGATAGAACCCCGCATTTTGTCTCCTTCCCTTTGAATGCTGGAAAATTCTACATCTTTCCACGAATTTCTTGATGTCTACTCGCATTCCCGGCCAAAAATATGACTCATTCAACTTTGTGAATGTCTTGTCATGACCAAAGTGCCCTCCCTATCCTCCACTGTGTTTCTCCTTCAACAAATTCTCCCTCATGGAGCATTTTGGAATACACAGTTGATTACCCCTAAACAATAATGCTTCCTGGATTATGTACTCTATCCACTAGATTCTATCTCTGAGAATTGGATTCTCAGCTACTTCATATGCTTCCTTGAAATCCTGATCATCTGCATACATATTCCTGAGATCATCAAAACCCAACGTTTTGACTCTGATCTCCTGCAACAGCAAACACTTCCTGCTCAAATCATCAGAAACTTTGATAGCAGTACCAGAAATGTGTTTAATCACAAAAGTGAAATTCTGCATATACTCAATCCATTTGACATGTCTCTGGTTCAACTTTTCCTGTTGAGTCACAAACTGCAGTGCATGATTGTCACTGTACAAGACAAATTCTTTCCGGATCAAGTAATGCCTCCATTTCTTCAATGCCTGGATGATAGCATAAAACTCCTTATCATAAGTGGAGTACTTTACTTTCACTTCATTCAGCTTCTCGCTGAAGTATGCTATCGGCATGTCTTCCTGACTCAAGACTGCCTCGATTGCAAATCCACTTGCATCGCATTTCACTTGAAATGTTTTTTGGAAATCCGGAAACACTAAAACTGGTTGTTCCGTAATATTCCTCTTCAACAGGTTAAAACTCTTCTCAGATTCTTCAGTCCAGTGAAAAGACTTGTGTCTTTTCTTCACCATATCTATCATCGTCGCACTAATTCCACTAAAATTCCTGATGAACTTTTGGTAGAAACTAGCCAATCCATGAAAACTTCTCACCTCGAAAATATTCTTCGGTGATGGCCAATTCTTGATCACCTCCACCTTATCTGTATCCATCCTCAACTCATTTTTCGAAATAACAAATCCCAAATAGATGAGCTATGTCTTCATAAATGAGGATTTCTTTATGTTTATCAACAACTTCTCCTGTTGTAGTTTCTGCATCACTGTAGTCAAATTCTTTAGATGCTCTGCCACTGTTCCACTGTAAACTAGTATGTCATCCAAATACACAACAACAAATTTTCCGATGAACTCCCTTAGGACTTCGTTCATCAACCTCATGAAGGTACTCGATGCATTTGTTAAGCCAAATGGAATAACAAGCCATTCATACAACCCTTCGTTGGTTTTGAAGGTTTTCTTCCATTCATCAACTTCTCTCATACAGATCTGGTGATAACCGCTTTTCAAATCAATTTTTGAAAAATATTTCGCTCCACTCAAGAAATCCATCAGATCATCCATCCTCAACAATGGAAATTTGTACCTAATGGTTATATTGTTAATCGCCCTCGAGTCAGTACACATCCTCCAATATCCGTCTTTCTTCGGACTGAGTACTGTTGGAACAACACATGGACTCAAGCTCTCTCTAACCAACCCTTTGTCCAATAAATCTTGGACTTGCCTCTTAACCTCCTCATTCTCTTGTGGCGTCAATCTATACGCGACTTTGTTTGGCGAACTCGCTCCTGGTATGAGATCAATATGATGACTCACACTTCTTATTGGTGGCAACGAACGAGGTAATTCATCCACTACTATGTCAGCGAACTCTTCCAGCAATTCCTGAACTTCCTCTGGTAAATCATCCACTCTTGTGCTAGTTAGAACAATCCTCGACTTTCTTACCACAATGAACTATGGATCCTCCTTATTCTTCACCTCTGTCAGAATTTCCTTCCTACTCATGAGAAGTACAATGTTTCTTACTTCCGGTTTCACCTCCTTATCCTTGATTGGAAGCAATATGTGTGTCCTCCCATTCTTCTCTAGGGTAGATGTGTTCATTCTCCCATCATGAATCACATTCCTGTCATATTGCCATGGTCTACCCAGCAATAGATGACAAACATCCATAGGAATGACATCACATAAGATCTTATCATTATATCCTCCTATCTTGAATTCAACTAAACATTGTTTAGTGACAGTTACCTGGTGTCCTTTCTGTAGCCACAAAACTCTGTATGGGCTTGGATCATCAGTCGTCTCTAGCTCCAGCTTCTCTACCATCTCCGTAGAAACGAGATTATCCATGCTACCACTATCTACAATGACCTATCATACCCTGTCCTTGGTCTTGCAAGCAGTCCTGAAAAGTCTAGTCCTTTGGACTGAACTCTCCACCTCCTTCTCGGGTGTCAAAAGGACTTTTCGCATCATCAACGATCTTCTTCCTTCAGCGTCTGTTGCCGCAACATCCCGCCTCTGTGCTTCGGCGATGTGAGCTTCTCCACTTTCCTTCTTCTTATATGGACACTCGTAAGACTTGTGCCCATTCTTTCCACATGTGAAGCATGTAATTACTCCACCTCTTCCTCTTCCTTTGCCTCTAGTACGAGGAAAAGTGTTATTATCAGCATAATATCCTCTCTACTCAGTATGTTTTCCTCTCTGTGAACTTCCACCTCTCTCAGCTCGAGCCTGAGGTTTCTTCCAGTCCTCCTTGGGCTTCTGATATTTATCCTAGGCAACTAATTTTCCTCTTGGATGACTTTTGCCTCGGCCCCTCTGACTCTGCTTTCGGCTCAGCTTCTCTTCTTCTTTCAGATCCATATGATAAGCATATTCCACCATTCATATGGTTACCATGCTCATCTCATCCTGGATATCATATCTTAGGCCATTCATGTACCTAGATACTTTTTCATCATCACTCTCCTAATGACCTGCCCTGATGTTCATCTTGTAGAATTTCGCAGTGTATTCTTTCACTGTCATAACCATCTGTCTCAGGTTCTGCATCCTCCTGAATAGAGTAATTTGATAATCTCTAGGGATGAATTTCGCCTTCATCTTCGCGATCAATATGTCCAAGATTTTGATCTTCTTCTTTCCCTTGTAGCATCTATCAGCTTGTAGTTCATCCCACCACAATGTTGCATGTCCTTTCAATCTTGTGACAGCATGCTTGACTTTCTTGTCTTCTTCGACATCTTCATAGTTGAAGTATGTATCTAGAGCTCTAATCCAGTCTAGAATCTCTTCTGCATCCAAGTTTCCCCTCGTAAACTGGAATTTCCATCTTTTCTCTTGCACCCATTCTGGCAATAGATTTGATCAAACGCTCATTTGATGCATATTCGGCTGCAACTTCTTCTTCACGTTCAGCCTCAACTTCACTTTCAGAATCACTGAGATCCCCATCACTGACTGTGCGTCTTTGCACTATCTCCATGTCTTTGAGTCTAGGTCGTAGATCATGCATCTCTCTTTCCATAACTGGATCTGTCATCTGCCTGCCTCTTCTTCTCATCATTTCCCTATCCTCTGGTGGATCAGGTGTTTTCCTATCCCTTCTCCTTGGCGGCATGGTGAATTCTCTTCTCTACTACAGAAAGAAAATAACCTTTATGTTCTCTGATACCAAACTGATGCCAACACCCTCAACCCACAGGTCGGAGAGTCCATGTCAACACAATATCTTTCCCTTCCCACAGCCCGAAGAAATCTAACCAGTTCTTCTATTTCCCTATAGGGAAATCTTCACCCAGAACAATCCTCGTGGGATCCCCCTCTTTACAATCGGGAGATCGGACTTCACGACGTCGCGAGGTCAGTGGTCGAGTATTGGAATTTTGAATCCCCTAATGTCAATACAGTAAACGCTGACCTTTCCCTCTCTTATCAAGATTTTACCTATCGTGATTTTGACATTCGCGATGTCGAACAGCTTGGTTTCCCGAGTTATGAATCCCGATTATCCAAAACTCCGATATGCTCACGAGTTTGACCTTTCAATGCCACATCACCCCTGTCGGGATTTTAGATTTAGCGATATAGCGAATCCTGATGCAAATGTTTCTATACTTCTCACTATGAACCTATGAAATGGTGTGCCACCTGTCCACTTGTCAACTTCGCTGTGGCCCCACACAAATCCCTGTCTGTTGGGATATCACGTATCGTGATTTCGTGATTCCGGTTGCAATATTCATGGGACTTCCACCCACGAAACCCCAATATGAAATCTTACGTGTACATCCGACGACCCTTGTGTCTCGGATCTACGGTCCTGCCCCTCCTGAGCTTAGAACCCTTTGACGCTTCCACTGTAACTCCCCTGCTCCTTCCTGAGATCTCACGGCTCACGGAAATTCACAAATTCTCCTCGAAGAATTCCGACCGTCCACTTCTCCTAGATGATTTCTGCGAGACGAACCAAGTATTCGTCTGTGAAAACGTGTTCACACTTATGCAAACTTTAGATGCCTACTAAAAACTCCACGACACAACCTTCCTGTGCTTTTCTTCAATGATTACTCAAAGTTCCTATACCTCCTAAGTTTCCTCCCAGCATCGAGTCTTAAAGACAATCTTGCACGCACTCCTTGTGGCAACCTTCAAACACTCCTAAGTGTTGAACTTCCTTCGACCATGCGCACTCCTGCAGCAGCAGTATTTCAATACTTCACTTAGATTTGCAACTCTGAGACTTATCTTGGCCTGCGCACTCCTTGCATGGCTCCTGTGTCTGTCTGCACTTCTTCAGAGATGAGAATAAAATATATCTCTATCTGAACCCTTTGTCAACGCACTCCTTGCAGACAATTCGACTGCACTCCTTGCAGGAATCCTTGTTCAGATAGAGAAACAATTGAAACTCATTCCCTCACCTTTTCAGACTTCAAACTCAAACATGAAATCATATACACAACATATAAAGAAAATGTATAACAAGAAGTAAACATTCATGAGCATATCATTCAGCATCAATACACAGAGAACAAACACAAAACCATGAATTTGAATTAACCTCTTTTTATTAATCCAAATATTTGTACATGGGTGTTCTTACATATCTCTCTGCTTCTCTTCTATGCTCTTCTCTACAATGTTTCTTCTCTATGTTACAATACACAATGAGGGTGTCTATATCCCGTTTCCCTCTTGCGCTCTAAAACTGTATAATCTAGAATTAAATTCTATCTACTTGCATAAACTATTATAAATGCCTTCTACCTACTAAGGATGAGAGCAAATCTCTCAAGGTCCGTTTACATTATACAAGTGTGCTTCTTCTTAATGACTTCATTTAATATTGCGCAACAACTCCAAGGTGATTCCAAAATTTGTGTTGGTGCTTGTCCAACTGTCTTTTGCTTTCGCACTAGCTCACTTGATGTGTTGGCGATCCTCTTGCATCATTTTCATAGGCAAATATTCTAAAACATACAACTTGTAGTAACATTCAATTATATTGATAGTCATTCGACATCACTTGAACTGTTATCATCGCTCGAGATGCACACATGTCTCATTTCTTCATCACTAGTAGGAGATACTGTACTTTAGTTATATAACCTAATGTTTTCTTGATCGACTTGTTTTTGATGTTCCACCTCTTCATGTTCCATCTAAAAACATAGAAATAAAGTGTAATAAGTATATCTACATTTAATCATATAATATAATATACATGATTGAGTAAACCGAAAAGTGTACCATAGAAACAATTGTTTCATAAACAATACACATTTTTTTGAATCCATGCTTCATGTCGTTTCTCAAAATCTCTTATGTTGGATGCACTCCATAATTTGTTTCCTGCATGTTTAATGTTCCATGACAAAGCATAGTCAATATAATTAATATAAATATTTATTTTTGTTCCATTAATTATAAAACAAGAGAGATAAACACCACAACTACCTAGAAATTATTCAATTAAACCTTGATACTTCAACATATACTCACAAACCATACTTAACCCAATGTCTGCCAACTATTTAGTTGGATGTTCTTTGTATGTTAACACCTATTAGAAGACATTCGTGGATGAGTGTAAATTGATTATTTAAATATAAATATCATAACAAAGATGAATTTTTAATTAAGATAGAAAAAGTAAGTACTCACAAACTTTGTGATCAACCCTTTTATTCCTTGTAATCATGTCTTATGTGTCAAATGAGTTTCATTTATTTTTCTACAACAAAACAATTGAAAATTAGTGTTTTGTGCAATAATTAAATTCTATGTACATAAAAGAATAAATGAACGATTACATACCTCTTCTGCACATTATAATTGTTGGGATGGCTCCTCCTATTATGCAATTATGTTCATTTCTTTTACCATCTCCTTGTACAATTTTTTGGATATCCCCACCAACATGTATTGTTTTTCCCTCATTTGTCCCTTGGAATTTCTATGACATGCCTTACCAATCATGCATCACTAATTTAAATCTACAAACAATTCAAATATATTAAATTTTTAATACAACTTAAACAACTTTCCGTGTTCTCTTGTTCGGATGATCTACCACTATGCTCACTACAGTAAGTTATTTTTCTTGAACTTCTATGAGTCATATTTTATTGAAAAAAGACAGGAATAATCAGATATAATAACTATGATTTGTTTTTACAAAATATGATTAGTAAAACCATGAACGCTCTATAAATTAATAGAAGCATCGATGCTCTATTAATTAATAGAATCCCTACTTCCTCATTATTTTTTATTTCACACTTCCAAACATGTGAACAAGCTTACTTTTATTTTAAACTTCACGTTGTTGTTGACAAGAACATGAGCATCGATGCACTTTGTTATTGGGGGAGAAATAGTTTGTTTGGTTATTGGGAAGAGCACTGGTGCACTTGTTATTTGGGAAGCATCGATGCTATTTATTATTAGGGGAGCATTGGTGCAGTTTGTTAGTGGAGATAACCACATTGCATTTTTGTTCTTATAAAATAAAAAACAATAGTTTAGTATTAGAAATTAATAACGGTTATTGGAACCACCGAAGTGTTATGTTTTGGAGCACTAGTGTTCTTTGTTATTGGGAAGAGAACTAGTTCACACAATTGACATAGGAGCACCGGTGCGCATGGTCAAATTAGGAGCACCAATATTGTTAACATGAACATGCACACCTATGCACTTTTCTTGTACAATGCCCATCGCAAATTGCATAAGATTTTTTTTTAAATAAAAAACATAATGATAGGTTTGGGATTCAATGCAATGAGTGATCCCATTGCAACAAATATGAAATGCCCCATATACAACTAAATAAACCCTATAAAAATGTGTTTCTTAAAAAATATATACTTGTGAAATATAGAGAGGAAAACTAAGAGAAGCAACCAGGAAGCTAGGGCTTCCAATAATGAATGTAACTATGAAACCATTTTATTATATTTTTTATAATGCAATGAAATATATTTGAATCAAATTGGGCAAATATTGAGATGATGAATAGAATACATACCTGAAATTTCTCCTCTGTGAATTTGTTTGTAAATTTGGCTCTTCAAAAAAGTTACCCACTCCAAAGACTTTTCTTGTAAATATCTCTTGCAGAAGTCTCCCTTCTAAATTTTGGAAAAATAATGAGATAATGATCAAGGTTTTCATTTGTAAACACATATATTTTGAAAATATAAAATTATCGCTCATTTTTTCGCTATATATTTTGAAACATTGATTTGATTTGTTTGTTTTTTTAATTTTACTCTTTAACATTGTGGTCAACAATAATATGCATCGGTGTATTTTTTTATTGGAATGCACCGAGGATATATTGGTTTCTAAGAACACTTTGGAGAGTTTATGGTTTTTAATTTTTATTATTTTTTTAAAATCAATTTTTCTGGTGCATTTGTTATATGAGCACTGGTACACTTTTATATTGGGGGAGCACCAATGCACATTGTTTCTAGGGAAACATATATGTGCTTTTTTGTTAGGGAAGCACACGTGTTCTTTATTATTGGGGGAGCACCTAGGCACTTTGTTATTGGGGAGCATCAAGATGAATTTAATTTCTTATAAAATAAGAAACAATATTTTAGTATTTTATATTAATAGCGGTTATCAAAAGCACCGGGGCATTACATTTTGGAGAACCGATGTGCTCTTTTATTGGGTGAGCACTAGTGCTCTTTGGTATTGGGGGAGCACCAACAATATTTTAGTATTTTATATTAATATCCATTATGGGTGTGCTTTATTTGTTAAGCACCATGGCATTATGGTTTGTAAGAGCACAATGTGCACAGTCGACTTAGGAGCACCAGTGTGCACAGTCGACTTAGTAGCACCAATGTGCATGGTCAACTTAGTTGTAGCAGTGCGCATGGTCAACTTAGGTGCACCGGTATTAAAACCTATGTAAAAACCTCTACTTTCCTTCCTCCACTAAAAACCTCTACTATAAACGTATACGGGATAATTTTTGGGGTGGTTCCATAAAAACCTCCACTAGAAGGTGTTCTCCTTATAGTGTCAATAGGTACCACTTCCCATTTCCACTCTAGAATTGCTAATGACTATGGAAACATTTTGGATGTCTATGATCAACCTTTACTCTTTGAAATTCCATACACCTAGCGATATAATCAACCACATCCTCTTCATTCTTGACCAAAAATATTTACTTCTTACTTTTGCAATTGTCTTTTGATAACCAGTGTGTCCAATGTATGTAACATTATGCATTTATTTTAATACAAGAATGCTTAATTCATAAGAATTAGTGGCATAGGGCATTAATCATGAAGAAAATCCTCCAACTGCACCTGAAACTCACACTGGAAGTAGCTTGAGGGGAGAGCCTGGAGAGGATTTCCCAACCTGCTACATAGAGGAAATACCATACATGGAAGACATTCCGACTGCCCTGGAGCCTCAAGCAAGAGACAAAAAAAGGGGGAGGCTATGTGAGGATCTCCCAACATGTTATGTCGAGGAGGTGCCTTACATGGATGTGGTTTCGCAGAGGATCAGAACGGTAATGGTGCACCATACAGACATTGCAACCATGGACAAAGATGAGGCCAACGCAGAAGTAGAGAAGGGTAACCCAGGTGAGGCAAAAAAAAAAGCAATGCATGCATGCTCCAGTTTCCATCCATCATTCCTCCATGTGGCACACCTAGATCTAGTTTTTGAACTCTGAGGACAAATGGTAGACCAGGAGCATAGAGCCCTCTGAATGGGATAGCATTTGGATATGCTTCTGGACGCTTACTCCAAGGCCCCAGTGAATCGGAAATGCCCAACATGCGCCCAGCCGTTTTTTCACAATAATTTCATTCTCTTCCAACTTATAACCCTTGTAATTATATTGTATAATATCTTATTATAAGTCTTCTTTCTTCGATAGGTAGTGCTCATCTAAGGTAACAACCTCAAAAATTGTGTTTCCTCAAATCATAATTTTCATACTAATGTTTGTAGGATGCATTGCATGTACTCTTTTGTTGAATGCATCATTAACCTTATTCTCCTTCCCTCTAATACATATAATATGAAAGCCATATTCACTGAAAAATTATATCCATCTTGTTCAAATAAAATTTGTTCTTCAAATAAATATTTCGGACCATTGTGGTCTATTATTAACTCAAAATTTCTCTCCATCAAGTAATGTCTCCTCATATTAATAATGGGTGCACTACTAAGCAATTCGTTTAACAATTGGAAGTATTATTCAAACTTTTTTGTCCATTCAAATTTATTTCCCTTCTTCTCTAAAGATTTAATGGGATGAACAATCTTGAAGAATCCTTGTATGAATCTTCTATAGTATCCAACAATCTCAATAAATTGTCTTACTTTTACTACATTATTCGGAGTAGGCCATCCCCTAATAGATTTAATATTCTTTGAATATATTGGTTCTCCTTCCTCAAACATGACATGTCCAAAGTAATGATTCTACCTTTCATAAAAGAACACTTTGTTAACTTAGGATACAATTGATTCTCTCTTAGAACTTTTAATAGTGACCTTAATTTCTATTCATGTTCCCCCTCTCACTTTGAATAAATAAGAATGTAATCTAGGAACACATTGACAAAATTTTATAAATAATTCCTAAATATTCATATCATTAAGCAGATGAAAGTAGTTTTTTCATTTTTCAATCCAAATTGCACCACTACAAATTTATAGTGTCAATACTTGGTTCTAAAATATTTGTTAGTAATGTCTTCATCCTTTATCCTTATCTCATGGTATTCTACCCTAAAATCTATCTTTGAAAATATATTTTCATCTATTGCTTAATCAAATGGGTCATTAATTTTTGGTAGATGATATTTATTTCTCATAGTAACTTTGTTCAGCTATCTAAAATCAATGCATAGACAAAAAATCTCATATTTCTTCTTTACAAAGAGTACTGGTGCTCCCCAAGGAAATACACTTGGGAATAAACTCCTTTAATGATTCTTCTAATTCCATTTTCATATCCTTCATTTTGGATGTACTCATTCTATATGAATTCTTAGATGTCAAATCACTCATTATATATGGATTCTTAGATGTCGAAGAATCTCTAGACATCAAATTAATAGAGAAATCAATATATATATTTGTTGGTAAGCCTACTATTTCCCAAAATTCATCTGCATACTCCTTAAGAAATTGAAATTCCTAAACATTTGGGCTAATGCACCTTGATGGATCTTCCACATGAGTCGCATACAATTGACACCCTTTGCTTAAGCATATATTTCGTTGTAAGGATAAAATTTCCCTAATATAAATGGGTTTGGGAATGCCCTTGAATATCCTCTACTTTCCTTCTTGATCTAGAATATTTTAGGAAAGATATGAAGGTAGAGATATAAAAAATATATAACAAAGAACTACATAGAGATATGTAAAGGAACAAAATATTACATTAAATATCATATTCTATTAATGACTATTTAAAATAAAAAATATTGTAAAATGAAAAAGCACACAAGCTAGCTAGAATGGTGGTATCTTATCTCTGAGAAGAGATGTGTCAGCTACGCTCATTCTTAATAAGTTGGTTACAATGAGGATCAAAATGAATTTTAATGATAAATAATAAATGAGAAATCCCTAAACATCTATAAACCTAACCCTAGGAGATGAAGCACCAAAAGTCATGTGGGCCCCGATGGGGTAAGTGGGTACATCAACTTCTCGGGTTGTAACTTTTGCATACAAACTTTGTTTTAGGTGCACGATAGCTCATTGGAAAGAACTATCCAAGAGATAAAAAAAAAATCATCACACTCTGGCTAATCCTTAGAGTGTGACTATGGACTTCCCAAAAAAAATTGTTTAGGGCCCCAAAATGACCCCAACAGTTTAGGACTCGAAAAACTAGGAAAACAAACCAAAATGGAAATTGGTCTTTGAGCCAGTGGAATAGGTGGGTGGATATTGATATCCACCTTCTTTGATAGTCTGTTGGTGGGTGTCCTTTGTCTTCATGTACATGATCTAATTAACTGTCACCTATTCAATGTAGGAATGATTGAGTTATGTAGGGGAAAAATACTCAATTCCATTTGAAATGTCCAGGAGAGGTGGAAAATATGGTCGGAGAAGTTTCACATTAAATACCAGGTGCAATCCAAGGAAATGAGGAATACTTAATTCAAAATCATTCTCACCCACATCCTTGGTGATGGTGTAAGTCATGTATTGAAGTGGGTGCACATTCTGATGGTGTCTTGTGAGGTGCTCTTTATGCAAATTAAACCAGAACTTATCTCCCACTTGAAATATGTGCAGTACCCAATGATTGTTAGATTTTTCTTATTTACAGATCATTATAGCTACTAATGTTATTTTAATTCATTAAAATTAACATATATATATCATGTAATCACTAGTAGCAGCATAAACAAGAGACAAAAAAAACACAAGAGATTTATCTTGGGAAACCCCAAATGGGGGATAAACCCAACAACCTTTCTTAGATATATTATGTTCACAAAGTCCAACCATTCACCATCTCTCAAGATCCATATACAATATATAAATCCTAGCACTAGGATAGTGCACCTCTAGTGCTCACAACTGCAACAACAACAACATAATACAAGAAGAGCGCACATCCTTAGAGAGATAGTGCACAAGATAAAGTAGCCACCAAGAATAACAAAAGACCCAAAATTTGTGTCTCCTCTTCCTCCTCATACTTGCACACCTTTTCCTCATTGAGAGAGGGTGTCGTGAGTGTTTCCAAATCAGCTGGACATCCTCCTTATTTATAGTCTTCAAGTCAACTTCCTAGGTCGACTTCTTCTTTGGGAATATTATTTTTACTTTATTCTTTTCTATGTGGGCTGAATTCTCTTCTTCCTGGGCTTCCAAAATATTATCTTCATCTAAGAAATGTATTGTAGAGGAAATTTTCTCCTACAGCTACCAAAATATCAATACTCCCTCTTAGCTAGGGATGTATCTTTCACGATGTATTCATCTAGTAGTCAACTAAATACTCTGAAATCAGTTGGTAGCACACAACTACCACAATGTCGTCGGTAGTTTTAATCATCTATCACATTCTTTGCAATCAAGTTGCATACAACTAATCCCAATATGAACTGGTAATCTCCATGGAAATCATCTAGTAGTGTAGACCTACTACAATTCCATCTAGTAGAACATGATTGTGTTGATCCATAGTTGTATGCAACTACTATCTAGTGGTAAAGAACCACTCCAAGTAGCACACAACTACTTTATAGAGAGACAATGTCTCTATCTTGCAATCAAATAGTAGCTACAAAAGATACCACCATGCTATCCATCAATCTCTATGATTATGTAGCAATCAACTAGTAGCACACAACTACTAGCATGCCATCAACCATAATCATAGTCCGAACTCCCAATGACTATGCAACAATAAGCTAGTATCACAGAACTACTACAATGTCATTATTCATAGTCATGGACTCTATAACTATGCAACAATCATATAGTAGGAAACAACTACTACAATTCCATCAATAATAGTCGTAGTCGAAGTCTCTATAACTATGCAATAATCAACTAGTAGCACACAACTACTACAATTCCATCAACCAGAGTTATAGTCTCATCCAATAGCACGAATCCACTCCCATAGTCCTAACGATTATGCATGTTATTTTTCTTCTCTCATTAGGTTTGATAGTGCATTACCCCCTCAGTGAACTCAAATGACTGATCTAGGGAACCCTTGGCCAGAGGGGTTAGTCTACATGAGAAAAAATAAAACACCTCTTGTAGTATCCCAAGACCGAACCCCAGTTGTAATTGGAAATGTAAATATGTTTTGTAGGTTGGTGATCCAGGTGATTATAAGCTAGGAGTCTTATGTAATGATTAGGCCAGAGAGCCTAGATGCTAAAGGCCAAAGAGCATATTTTTGTATACATAAATACTCATATCATTAATATAAATACATCATTGCATGTAGACCGACCACGATAAAAGAGAATGGGGGACTAAGCTCCACTAGGTAGGGAAAGGTATGGGTTAAGTGATGCAAGAGAATCGCTCCACCTTATCATGCGCCAACTATCTATCACGTTGTTGTGCATTCAAGGAGGGGAGAGGTGCCAACCCTCTCATTTTTCCTCGAAATTTAAATTTAATTAAGGAAATTTAATTCTTTCAGGATGGAAGAGCCAAGTCGTGCTTTCGCATAGGCTGTAGATGAGGTCACCTTAATTTGTTGAAGGTAGGAAGGACCTATATCCGATTCAGACTATATTTCCACTCATTAAAATCTTCTTCATTAGACAGGCATTGTGAACAGTGATTAGACACCACTATTGTAGCTTGGAGGGAAAGCTCATCGAACCCCTCTTGTATAAATATTTGTAATGTTGCCCAGTATAGGTTATTTACACTCGATTTGGTTGTGTTGATAGGAGAGAAAAGTGAGACTCAGTTGCAATCTGAGATCATACATTGTAATTAACATTCAAATGAATACAAAAGAAGCAATTTTTCCTATATATGATTATGTGTATGTTTCCCTGATTTTAATGAATGTTATCGGTGTGTTTATGAATGTTTATGCTATAGATTTCTAAGTTAGATTTCATCTGCGGGGATAGAGATAAAATCTTATATCTGTGAGTTTGTTGGATCATTTCTGGGTTCTTTAGGCTAAGCGGAAGGATTCTATGAAAAACTGTTGAAATTTTGTGAGGCAGACGCAAAGAGTGCATGTCTGAACTCTTCCGAGTCAGAGAAGAACGTGACAGGAGGGAACACCAGGATAGTTCGCATACTCAGAAGTAAAACTTAAGGTTACTGAATACCTTAGAGGAGAGAATGTGCAGACGAGGCATAGAAACCAAAATTTTTGAAGATTTTGATGAGCTTTGCCAGGAGGGCATTGAGCAGATGTAAGGTGTATACAAAACCAACACATTATGGAGTGTTGGAGAAATTGAGGAAAACCCTTGAGTTACTGAAAAATCTATGGGAATGAAGATATGAAAGTGTGTATTGAGTGGATGTAGGAGTTTCCTTGGAAAACCTAAAGGATTTAAGGAATTCAGAAGTAAGACTTGTGCAAGGAGTGCACTAGGAAAACAATTAAATAAGTGTTGTGAGAAGTCATCTAATGGTTCATCCAAGTGAAAGGAGAGTGACAAAGGAAAAGTTAGTTTGTCTTATAGGCTCAGGAGGAAGACAATCGATTTTCTAGGAGGTAACCATAAAGTCCTTTGAAGGACACAAAAGGACTGAGAACCTTAAAGGTTTGAGCCAGCAAAATCTCAGAAGAATTACCGTTGTCACACACAGAGTTTCTGCAAGGAGTGAAAGAGGCTGAGAGCAGTCCAAATATCGGACAACGATAAAAGTTCTAAGTGTGCACATGATTAAGGACTTGTTTAAGTCCCGAAGCCAAATTGAAGGTCGTCCATCATTAGGAGAAGACAGGTGGTGAAATATCAGGAGATCCGGGAGATAGGGTTCTGAAATATTTTCATAGAGAAAAGAAAAATATTCGTGGAGTCTCGAAGAGCGGAGTGAATATGGACCACCCGATACAAAAGGAAACATGGAGGAGATCCACGTATTTTTGAGAAGTGGTGCTCCAAAAAAGAAAAGGAGAATAGAGTGGTAAGACTCCCAAAGGCCGGAGTCTGGAACATATCACATCCGTTGATCTAAGGAAGTGACGGGGACCGTTGATCCTCGCATCCATTTTCATTCGTCAATTCAAAGTTCATGGAAATAGGAGTTGATTGTTGTGAAAAGGATGAATCCCAGAGTATGAATCACCTTTCAGGGTTTATCCCTGGGACATAGCCTGAGGTCATATGTGAGAAGGGGCTTAGCATAGAGAGCTAGCACCTCTTGTTAAATTTCTTCAAAGGGGCCAATAAAGGGTTGCAGGTCTGATAGAACTTGCACTTTGGAGAAAGAAGGACCTATGAAAATTGAAGATGGTTCTAGCAGGGACCCAAAGAGTTGATTCGAATGAAGTGATTGAATGATACTATACCAGGAGGTCAAGAAACCCCTGAGGAGATAAAGGAAGAGGGGGGGAGTATATGCTAGAGTGGTATTAGAGTGTGAATTTGTTTTCAGGTAGCAGAGACGAAGAAGTGAGCTGATATCATCAAGTCGTAACAGAAGTTCTCTTGTAGACAATAGGAGAAGTGATATAGAGTCTGACGCTCTGCAGAGACTATTGCAAGGTGTGAAATAGATTGTAGAAAACTAGGTGGAATGTAGGTGAAGAAAGAAATATGGTTACTGAAGGCCATAAGCACATTCGATGAGAAGACTGATCGCAGAAGAGAAAAGATAAATTTGACAAGGAGCTCAGTGAAATCTGAACATATATGGAGAAGCTATCATTGAAGATGCAAGAGGAGGCAAAGGTTTGTTGGAGATACGAGTGTCCTTTGAAACAGAGAGCCAAGTGGCATGTTCAGAATTTGTTGTCTAGAAGGGAGAAACATGGAAAGTTGATGCAAGATACCAGAAGCTTCTATTAGGTCTTCTTACATCTGCCTTATTATATTTTATTGAAAGGTCTTATTAATATTGACATTTATTACATCCAAATACATTGATATACCTATGTGCAGGTTAGGACCTTAACATGTCCACCCCCTTAAAAACAACCTTGTCCTCAAGGCTTGAGATGTGGAAACTGCTGCAGAATGGTAGCTGGTTCCCAAGTGGTATCTGCTGGATTCATATCTTTCCACTATACTAGCACTTCCTTGATGGTTCTTTGACGCAGGCGATGCTCCCTCTGGTCCAAAACTTCTTCTGGTTGTAGCCAAATGGATCCTTCTTCAGCTAACTCTGGAAGGTTGGTTTGAAGTTGGCACCTGGTTCCAATCACCTTCTTCAAGCAGGAAACATGAAAAACAGG
>ML779992.1:605435-673341 GCA_009831015.1 Picea engelmannii
ATGAACCAGAGAGTATTTACTTAGCAACCCGAATACAGATGCGGGTTAATAGATCTCGCCGGTTTAATTTGTTTATATTGTTGTTTATGTTTCCCAAGGGTTAGGTATTCAAGGGTTCTACAGACAAGGGTTTTCCTTGTGCTATAACTCTTTGATATATGTGCAGGGTCCAACAGTAGTACTCGGCCCAATATCTCAGGGCACTAACTAAGGAGGATAGACCATACCCTTAGCCATACTATTTGACTACCCAGGTACTAGAGAGTATCTTCTCGAGTGTTGTTCTCGATGACACTATAGCAGTCCGGCGGCCGATAGGTTTATCTACAGAGGGCTTCAGGAAATCTAGGTCGGTCTGTAAATAGGTTATGTCTGATGCGCTACCACTCGAAGGGGTACCAACAGGGATTACAAGGGTGGCCAACAGACGTGCGCTTAAGAACCACTTGTATTTCCTGCGTGTATGAATCCCTCAACCGTGGGTTTATGCGCGTAACGACAGATCTCTATGGCTTAAAGACGTCGGAAAACATTTCTACCCTGAAAAAAAATACCCACAATTTATGCCAAGGAAAGTCCTCTAATACCACTTGCAAGATACCAGATATATAAAATATGCAGAACAGAAATGAAATGCTAGAAATGACAGAATAACAGTAAAATATCCAGCATAATATTCACAATACACATAGATGATATACGAAATAGCAACAAAAATAGCACTTTGAATCTGATAGCAATGTTCACAGGCCTCTTAGAGAGGGAAACCTCCAGTCGAGCAACACTCTGTTACAACAATATCCAAGCTAGGGTTTTTCATACCCTCGACCCTTATTTATACTAAATATGTCTATTAAGAGAAGCATCTAGAGGAAGATCCTTCTAGAAGCGGAAGATTCTATTAGGTCTTCTTACATCCGCCTTATTCTATTTTATTGAAAGGTCTTATTAATATTGACCTTTATTACATCCGAATACATTGATCTACCTATGTGCGGGTTAGGACCTTAACAGTTGAGGCATTTTGAACACCTCATTCATGAGGGAAAGAGATATGGCATAGGTCTCGTAGATTTTGAGGTGGGCAATGAGAAAGGATCATTTGATATTATAAAATTCTAAGAGGGCAGGGGAGACATCCCATTTTTCTAGGTGGGAAAGGGAGAAGAGATGATCTCAGCTGAGAGTTCATGTCAGCAAGGGGTGTTGACCTATGGAAAGGAGGCAAAAGAAAGGCCTCATTCATATTAATATTCATGTGGGATCGCAAGCCACGTGAATGAAGATGATGAGAAGTTAAATACTTTCATCGTAGAGAAGAAAGATCAAAGGAGCATCCTGATCATTGGGGGAATCAAAATATTGTTGCCAAGAATCCAAGGAGAGGCTAGCATTTCTGTTATAGATGCAACAATAGAAGGGAAACAAGATGAGACTATCATGGAGGAGAAGGACCAGATACTAAAGTATGCATAGCAGAAGAGGAGCTAGTTGATTTGATCACTCAGTGGGAGACACCACTGAAAATGATATAGGATTGGTTGGACAATATAGAACTAGATTATAGATTCCAGGGGATAACCAAGCTAGAGGAAACATGCCAGCATGAGGAGCAACTGGAGGAATCTAGAATGGAACCAGTACAAGAAGAACTGGAAGAATATAATCTGTCAGAGGAGATAGCTTAGCCACAACTCAGTAAGGAGCCTACGAAATTGGAGTATGTATCAGAGTGGCTAGTAAGAATCACAGGAAATGAAGGTAGCATGGGATATTAGGTTAGTCTACCCATCAACCGACATGAGGAGTTGCAACCAAGAAAACTTCATAAGGAAAGCCAGTCAACAAACAAGATGGAATAATTCATAGAGAAAATAAGGAGGTTGATGGTGAAGTGGGTGAAAAAGGCTATCAACAGAGGGAAGTTGAACAAAGGAGAACCTACATGAGTAGCAGGGAAGTGGAAGAAGAAGAAGCAATAGTAGAAAAGAAGAGGACCGAGAGGATAGCTCAAGGAGAAAGATTGGCATCCAGGACAATTTAAACAGAGCTGGGAATCTCATGAGCAGGAGATGATGAATTTTCCGTACCATTGGAGTATGATGCATGAGCATTGCTCCACCTCAACATGCACCAACTGTCTAGCACGTCAGTGCACATTCAAGGTGGGGAGAGGCACCAACCCTCTCATTTTGCCTCGAAATTTAAATGTAATTAAGGCAATTGAATGTTGTCAGGATGGAAGAGCCAATTCATGCTTTCACATAGGTTGTAGATGAGGTCGCCTTAAGTGGATAATGGTAGGAAGGATCTAGATCTGATTTAGAATAGATTTCCACTCATTGTAATATATCTCATTAGATAGGCATTTTGAATGGTGATTAGACACCACTAGTGTAGCTTGGAGGGAAATCACGTCGAGCCCCTGTTATATAAATATTTGTATTGTTTCCTAGTAGAGTTTGTTGACAATCAGGCTGGTTGTGTTGATAGGAGATAATACAGAGAATCAGTTGTAGTCTAACCTTATACACTGTAATTAACATCCAGATGAATACAAAAGAAGCAGTTTTTCCTACATATGATTCTGTGTATGTTTCCCTGATTTTAATGAATGTTATCGGTGTGTTTATGAATGTTTATGTTGTAGATGTGTATGTTAGATTTGATCTACAGGGATAGAGATAGAATATTCTATCTGTGAGTTTGATAGATCATTTATGGGTTCTTTAGGCTAAGCGCAAGGAGTGCGCGACAAAGTGTTGAAATTCTATGAGCCAAACACAAGGAGTGTGTGTCTGAACTCTTCCAAGTCAGAGAAGAACGTGCCAGGAGGGCACACCAGGATAGTTCACATATTTAGAAGGAAACCTTTAGGTTACTGAATACCTTAGAGGATAGATTTTGCAAAGGAGGAAAAAAAAACATAAATGTTGAAGATTTTGAGGATCTCTGCTAGGAGGGAATTGAGTAGGTGCAAGGTGTTCACAGAACCAACACATTCTAGAGTGTTGGAGAAATTGAGGAAAAACCTGGATTTACTAAACACTCTGAGGGAAGGAGTCTATGCAAGTGTTCATTGAGTAGATGTAGGAGTTTCCTTGTAAAAACTGAAGGATTTCAACAATTCAAAAGTAAGACATGTGCAAGGAGTGCACTAGGAAAACACTTAAATAAGTGTTGCGAGAAGCCATTTGAAGGTTCAACCAAGTGAAAGGAGTTATCCAAAGTCAAAGTGATTTTTTCTTATAGGCTCAAGAGGAAGAGCATCGAGTTTCCAGGAGGGAACCAAAAAGTCCTTTTAAGGACCTAGAAGGGTCGATAACCTTAAAGGTTGGAGCCACCAAAAGATCAGAAGAATTAGCATTGTCACGCACAAATGTTTTGCAAGGAGTGAAAGAGGATGAGAGAATTCCAAATCTCATACAGTAAGAAAATTACTAAGTGTGCACAAGAGTAAGGACTTGCTGAAGTCACGAAGCTAAATTGAAGGTCGTCCATCATCAAGAGAAGACAGGTGGTGAAAGATTAGGATATTCGAGAGATAGGGTTTGGGAAGATTTTCATAGAGAAAAGGGAAATCTTCGGGGAGTCCCGAAGACGGAGTGAATCTCAGCCGTCAGATATAGAAGGAAACATGGAGGATATCCACATATTTCAGAGAAGTGGTGCTCTAAAATAAAAAAGTAGAACATAGCAGTTAGACTCCAAAAGGCCAGAGTCCAGAGTAGATCACAGTCATTGATCTAAGGAAGTGATGGGACCATTGATCCTCACACCCATTTGCGTTCATCGATTTATAGTCTGGGGAAATAGGAGTTGGTTGTTGTGAAAATTCCAAAGCTAGGAGTCTGAAGCACCTTTAAGGTTTTAGCCCTGGGACACAGCCCGAGGTCATATGGGAGAAGGGGCCTAGCATAGAGAGTTAGAGCCCATTGTTAAATTTCTTCAAAGGGTCCAAGAAAGGGTCGGGGGTCTGATAGAACCTGCACTTTGGAGAAAGAGGGAATTGTGAAAATTGAAGACGGTTCCAGTAGGGACTTGAAGAGTTGATTCGACTCAAGTGATTGAACTATCCTAGACCAGGAGGTCGAGCAGCCCCCGAGGAGATAAAGGAAGAGAGGGGTGGTCTGCACCACTAAGAGACTAGAAAAGGGGCTAATATAGAGGGCTTATCTCTAAGGGAATAATATTATATTGTTATTTCCTAAAAACTAAGGTTGTACATAACCTATGTTATCTAAAGTTCCTGTGGGAAGGGAACGAATTATAAGTGGAACTCATGCAGCTTCATGAGGACAAATGTCCAATTTGGGACATGGAGTTATATTTGGAAAATGCATCATTATTGGGTGGGTCTCTTCCATTCTATACATTCTTCCCATGCACTCACAAATTCATGCAGGAAACCATTGCCTCCATTGTTGACCTTTGAGCATGCACATACCTTTGAAACCTACATGCATTCTGGAGCCATATCTAGTGTTTTCTTATCATCAGCTGAAACCTGTGATCCTCTTGGGTGGAACAACACACCTGTGCCTACCTAATATTGTGTTGTACTTACTTGTTATGACCAATGCCTATTTGCAAACCCAAAGGCCATGGTTGCTAATTTTACCTATGCATTAGCCAAAAGCTTAAGTTGTTTCACCTAAGCCTGTTGTTAGTTATCTAGGAGCGGGAGTGAAGAGGTGGGTTGTCAGACCTGTGGAATGAAGAGGCAGGTTGTCAAGGCCGTGAGAAACTATCTCTAGGTGTGAGAGTTTGTTGGGAGAGAAGAAGCAGGTTGTGAGGCCTATGAGCAACTCTCTCCAAATGAGAGAGGTTTCCGGGGATGCCATTTTCCTAAAGGGAGCTCAACTGCAGCTATAGTTCTCTGAGAATTCATTTCCATCCTATTGTTGAAGCCCTGGAAGGGAAGTGGGGCAGCCAAAGGACTATTGAGCAGAGAAGGGGCACACTTCCTCGGGTGGAACAAACATGTGGGGAATGAGAGGTTGTAGTTTGTTAGTGTGGGTTGGCTCCTCAAACGAAATACTTCATGTTGAATGTGAAACTTTCCATTGTCTCAGCCTAGCCTAGGAATCACTTTACCTAGGTGGAGTTTAGTCCTAGCTCGGGGGTGAACTACCATTGAGAGTGATTAGCAGTGTGGACTAGGGATGGGAGGTTAGTGGAAGGTATGCACACAGTTGGTGGATAAGTACCATTTATATTTTCATTTACATGTTGTGCATTTGTACATGTTTTATATTGATGAGTACTACTTGTATATGTTGTATGTGTAGGATTATTGTTATTCTGCATTAATATGGATATTAGTATAATATGTTGTCTAGTTTATGTTTATATATATATATGCAGATGGTATTGTTATTTCTATGAGGTGGCATGGCCTGGACTGGGTGGTTAGGGGTGCTAAAAATTGGTATCAAAGTTTGAACATAGAATAATTTGTAGTATCATGCCTCGGATTGGGTGGATGGGGATGTTACAAAATGGTATCATAGCTCCAGTTTCAACACTGAGCCTCAATGGATCGTATAAGTGGAAATTGAAGAAAACGTTTAGAATGAATTATTGTCTAAACGGACAAAATTCGAATTTCAGAAGCATTCATGAGTGCCAGGAGGGCACTGAGGGAACACCTTAAGTGTGTTCAAAAGATCTGCAATTTTAGGGTTCAATAAATCCAACAGGGGAAGGAAACCACAGTAACCGTGGTATGGGACAAAAAACTAAATTTTAGTTGTAGGGTCTGTTCGAGAGAAGGAGGACCCTTGAAAACCATCAGATCTAGAAAAAAGGAGCATGGTGGTTAAGCACCTAAGTCCTTAGGACTTCACCACTTCTTTTGTTTTAAGTTCTTTGTCATAAAAGAGGAAAAATCCTCGAATATCTGAAGTTCCAGAGTTGATCTATATCGTAGATCAATGGGATAAGTGATTGACCATTGGATTCATCCAAGGACAGATCTAAGATGTTAGATCATGCACAAATCAAGAAGTGAGGAGCAGTGTTGAAGATCATTTTCCAATAGTCGAATTTTTGCACAAGTGAATGTGAGGCGTAGATATCATCGAACTTTAGAGGATCGACACTCCGAGAGAAGTGAGTCCTTGAGCTACTAGGAGGTAAATATTCCAAAGTTCTAAACTCTGGAGTTAATCTGGACCGTTCGTGTTGAGAACATGTCTCCACATATTAGCAAGTATTCAGAAATTTGACATTCGAGAGTTTTGGGGTGTAGTGTGGAGAAGTCTCTCAAATCCTTGAAGTTCTGAAGCTTCAAAGTCACGTAGTGGTTCTACATCGTAGATCGTTTGAGAGAAGGAGGACCATTGGATTCCCCGAGTGGCCTGGCAGTTCGACACTCCATGAAAATTTGTTTGTGGTTGGTTGGAAGGAGGAGTTTTCTCTAAAGTCCCAAAGTCTAGAACCAATCCAAACCATCCATTAATTGGAGACACGTGTCTACAAATTAGCATGTTTGGAAGAAATCTGGAATTGTGCTGAGGAAATCTCCGAAGTCCCGAAGGTCCGGGAAACAAATGTTGGAAAGTTCGACATTCATGAGTTATCAATTATGTGAATGGAAAATATTCTGAAGTCGAAAGTGATGAATTTATAGAAGGTTAGTACGATGTGGCATGATGACATCACCTAGGGTGACATGGACCTACTCTAAGCTATCCATGTGTCATCTTATTTTGTACCGTTAGAATGATCTTTTGTACCAATTGTGGCATGACACATGTTTCTCATCGATGGGGCCACATGTCACCACCTAATTGATTGTCAACATAACTAAGTGAACCCAGAAAGTTCAAAATTCAAGTGTTTTGATGTGCTCCAGTGTTAGATTCTCCCAAGTCCCATAGCGCCAGAGTGACACAGTGTGATGAAATCACCTGGAGTGACATGGATTGGATCGATAATTCGATGTTCGAGATATTTGTTGGGTCTTTTTGTAAATTTCTCCAAAGCACGAAGCTTCGGAGCGCCGAAGTAATAAAGCTCTGGAGCGTGACGGTTCATAATTTATCCAGTTCGAAGTTTAGGTGTTTTGACATGCTTCTGTGTGTGATTCTTCAAAGTCCTAGAGCACCAGAGTGACGCAGAATGATGATGTCACCTAGAGTGACATGGAGTGGATTGGTAATTCGAAATTCGAGAGAGTTGTTTCTTTTTTCTATGAATTTCTTTGAAGCGTGAATCTCTAGAGCATCGAAGTAATAAAGATTTGGAGAGTGATGGTTTAGAAGTTCGCTAGTTCGACATTCAAGTGTTTTGAAAGATGTTATGGAAAACATTTCTGAATTCCCAAAGTTTTGAACTCCCAAAGTCCTGAATTTCTGAAGTCCCGAAGTCCTGATGTCCCAAAGTTATGAATTCCTAAAGTCTTGAAGTCACGAAGTCATGAAGCACTAGAGTGACGTGGCTTGCTGACATCACCTAGGGTGATGTGGAAACACTTGATTCTTTCCATGTGTCATCGTGTTCCATGTTTTTCAAATACCATTTGTGCGAATTAGTATATGAAACATGTCACTCATGAGATAGGGCCATGTGTCCATTTGTTATTGTTTGCCATGTAGAACCCCCTTGTGGTGTGGGAACTGATGAAGACTCTGAGATTTCACCAATTTGGCATTTAGGAGAAGTAACGTATGATGCAATAAGAACTCTTGAAGGCCAAAGTTTCAGAGTCCCAGAGTGATTTTAGCCATATATCATCCATGAGGAGGAGAGTCATATATTTTCTCCGAGTAGTTCGATGGTTCAAAGTTTGGGGAAATTGGTTGAAGTGCACACAGAATGGACTTCCTCCCAAAGTCTTGAAGTCCAAAACTTATCTAGACCATTCGATTAAAAGGGACATGTGTCTGCAGATCAACCATGCAGAATTTTGGCATTTCATAAATTCGACATTAGAAAGAAATGGGAGAAGGTGTGAATTTCTTTGAATTAGCGGAGCCATTAAGCTCTGAAGAGGTATTGTGCAAGGATTCTCCAGTTAGGCATTCTAGAAAAATGAAGTGTGATTAAGGTGGAACCCAAAAATCCTGAAGTTCCAGAGCCCCAAAGTTTCGAAGATCTGTATAAGCTCCTATCAGCCTAGTGCTTGGCCACATCCAATGATCACATGAGATTGGGGGCCAAAGAAAGAGGGCTAGTGCCGATAAATTATTTTCAAGACAAAAAGGGGGATTAGAGAAGGATTCCATGGGGTTTCAAATTGTATGGACCTGCACATAAAGAAGAAAATAATGTTGGGTATGTGTTATACTCTTTTCATGTGTGTGTGGGTGCATCAGATATGACAACTGCGTCTAACGATCCCTCACACTCGTGCTTTGTTTGTGTCATGTGTGTCAGGCCCTTTCCTCGGGGGGTCCCAGGGGGGGTAAGTATGCCCCCCTCTAGTTACATGTAGCGTTCAACAACGTGTGGTAGCCCGGGGCCGACGGGGTTCAGGGAAGCACCCCAAAATTTGTTTTTTTTTGGCGGTTTTTGTTATTTTTAGCAGACTTTGCTATTTTTAGCAGACTTTGCTATTTTTAGCAGTTTTGTAAATTAAACCCATATTAATGGATTAGGGTTTTGGTATCTACGGAATACCTAAAAACATTGTATATATATTGTATGGTGAATAGTGAAATTTGAGATAATGAATATAAGAAAGGTTTTCCCGGTTGAGGGTTTCCGGTATAAATCTCTCTGTACTATGTGAATGAGCCATTGATTAAATTTTGTTTTTATTAAGAATATATATGCATTACTTTACTTCATGGGTTTAAAAATTTCATGTGGTATCAGATCTTGTTTTTGGCTTCAGAGGGACACCTTTGTTGTTGAGGGTTTGGCTCGGTCTTGATAGATCAAGTTTATCTTGGATCTGTGATAAACCTGGGTTTAATGGGAGTTTTTACAGTGGTGATTTGAGTGCAAAAAGAGGAATGGCGAGTTCTTCTAGAATCGAGATAGAGAATTTCAACGGTAAAAACTTTGAGCTATGGAAGATGAAAATGGAGAACCTTCTTGTATACAAAGAAGAATGGATCATTGTGGATCCTGGTACACAACCTACTAGTACATCGTCTACTAGCACACATGATACTGGTACACAACCTACCAGTACACAACCTACCAGTACACCACCTACTGGTATGTCGAAGGAATATTGGTAGAAGTTGGACAGAAGAGCAAGGAGTACTATTCGACTCTGCCTATAAAATTCGGTGTTGTTGAATGTCTTAGGAGAATCTACAGCTAAGGAACTATGGGATAAGTTGGGGAATTTGTATCAATCAATGTCCCTGGTAAACAAGTTCTTTCTTCAAAAAAAGATGTATCATATTAGGATGGAAGATGGAGATTCTGTGATAGAACATTTAAATTCCTTTAATACTCTGGTAAGTCAACTTGGCTCTGTTAATATTACGATTGCAGAATAAGACAAGTGTATTACTTTGTTATGTTCTTTTCCAAACTCTTGGGATAATATGGTTGTAGCAATAGGTAGCACCACTCAATCTACATTGAAGTATGATGATGTAGTTTCATCCTTGTTATCTGAAGAGATGAGGCGAACAAGAATGGATGGTCACAATGCAGATGCTTTATTTGTAAGAGGGTGTACCCAAGACATGAACCCTGGTAAGACATCGGGGTGGAGATCTAAATCTACAGGTAGATCTAAGTCTCCAGGAAAATATTTAAAGAAATGTTGGAAGTGTGGTAAAACAGGGCATTATAAGAAATATTGCAAGTCTAAGAAGGTTGAAAAACCAGAGGGATGTGATAGTACCTCTTCCACAGAGGCAAAAACCTCCACTGAACAAGGAGGTGATGTTTACCTAGAATCTACAAGTACACATGCAGATCATGATGTATGGTTGATTGACTCCTCACAGGGAGTGGTTCTATGAATATGAAAAATATGATGGTGGTGATGTATTCCTAGGAGATGAGTCGACAACAAAAATCTTTGGATGTGGAAGGGTTAAGTTGTTGCTAAAAGATGGAAGGATTAGAACTCTCTCTAGGGTTATTCACATTCCAAAACTATCGAGGAGCCTAATATCTGTAAGCAAGATGGATGATGCAGGAGTGGATATTGTATTTGGAAAGAACACTTGCAAGATGGTATGAGGAGCAATGGTGTTGGTGAGGGGAGTTCGGTGTGGAAATCTATACAAGTTGCTGGGAAGAAATTATACTAATGGGTGTAATAGTTATGTTGTCCTTGAGCAGACAAATAAATAAGACAAGACCAATATCATCCCTAAAAAGAAGACCATGTTGTGGCATCAAAGATTGGGACATATTGGAGAAAAGGGCCTTCAAACACTACACGATAAAGGTATGGTTGAAGGTATGTCTAATTGCACTTTGTATTTTGATTTTTGTGAACATTTCATATATGGTAAACATAATCAAGTAAGATTCCCATCTGGTGCTACAAGAGCAAAGGGGATCTTAGAGTTGATACATAGTGATGTATTTGGACCTGTTCTTGTTCCATCCCTAGGTAAATATATGTATTATGTTTCATTCATAGATGAATTTACAAGGAACAAATGGATTTATTTTCTTAGAAATAAATCTGAGGTATTTGATAAATTTAAAGAGTTGTTTTCAGATTTCTGTGGTGAGTAGTTTCGAGATTAATTGCCGGATAATCCACAGTTGGTGTCATTTTTGTCATCGACGTTTAAGGCTCTGGTAGAAAATCAGACAGAGAAGAAAATAAAGGTATTGAGAACAGATAATGGTGGAGAATTTTGCAGAAATGAATTCGAATAATTCTATAAGAAGTGTGGTATAGCAAGGCAGAAGACTGCTCCATACACTCCTCAGCAGAATGGAATTGCAGAAAGGATGAATAGGACATTGATGGAAAAAGAAAGGAGCATGCTCAGTGGTGCTGGGTTAGGACAATAATTCTGGGCAGAGGCAGTGGGTATAGCATGTTACCTGGTCAATCGATTGCCTTCATCAACATTGGACGATAAAACTCCACACGAGGTATGGTCTAGAAAGAAACCCTCTATTCAACATTTTAGAGTGTTTGGTTGTGATGCTTATGTACATGTTCCAAAGGAAAATAGGAGTAAGATCGATAAAAAGGCTAAAAAGTGTATCTTTATTGGTTATAAATATGGTGTGAAAGATTATGTACTTTGGAACCCATAAACCAAGAAGACTGTTTACAGTCGAGATGTTGTGTTCAGAGAGGTAAAAGATATGTCCAAACAGGAATTCCTACCAATGTAAGAAGAACCTGAGAAAATAGAGTTTGATTTGGATGATGAAAAATATGAATCATCTGAAGAAGAGGAAGCAGAAGAAGAAGAAGAAGAACCTCATACCCCAGTATTGAGGAGATCAGTGAGAGATAAAAAAAAAAACTAGAAAGGTATAGTCCACCTGATTTTCGTTCAAATTTTTCCTTATCTATTACTGATGATGATCCCAGAACTGTCAGGGAAGGAGTGAACTCAGAAGATAGTAAACTTTGGAAGAAGGCCATGGTTGAAGAAATGGATGCCTTGTATAAGAATGAGGCATGGGATATAGTTGAGTTTCCAGTCGGAAGAAAATCTGTTGGTTGTGTAAGAATAAGTTTAATGCACAAGGTAAAGTGGAGAAATACAAAGCTCGGTTAGTAGCAAAAGGTTATTCCCAGGTAGAGGGAATTGACTTTGGTGAGACTTTTTCTCTTGTTGCTAAGTTAACTTCTATTAGATTTCTTTTATCTATTGCTACCTCTTTTGATCTTGAAGTGGAACAGATGGATATGAAGACAACATTCCTACATGGGGATTTGGAAGAAGAAATCTACATGAAGCAACTAGAAGGCTTTGTAATGAAGAGAAAGAAAGAGTTGTTCTGTAAGCTAAAGAAGTCACTATATGGTCTGAAGCAATGATCTAGGATGTGGTACCAAAAGTTTGACACATACATCCTTGGATTGGAATTTGTAAGAAGCAGAGTTGATCACTGTGTATATTCCAAGCAGGTTGGTAATCACTTCACTTATGTAGTGTTGTATGTTGATGACATGTTGTTGGAAGGAAATAACATGGATGTTATCAAGGAGGTTAAATCATAGCTATCCTTCAAATTTTACATGAAGGATCTCGGTGTTGCTAACTTCATTCTGGGAATGGAGATTAAAAGAGATCGTGCAAACAGGAAACTCTGGTTGAATCAGAGAAAATATGTTGAGACGATACTACAGAGGTTTAATATGCATGGAAGTAAGCCGGTAAAGGTTCCTATTCCTATAGGTATAAATTTATCTACAGATCAGTGTCCCAAGACACAGGAAGAAGAAGAGGACACGTCCCATGTTTCGTATGCCAGTGTAGTTGGCAGTTTGATGTATGCAATGGTTTGTACTAGACCGGACATTGCACATGCAGTGGGAGTTTTGATCCGGATTTTATGAGAAGAACAAAATGAATATAGATTATTAATATATTCTTAGCACAAAATAATAGAGATACAATAAAAACGATTTTCTATTCAATAATGAAATAAGCTGAAACTGTAAAATGTAGCGGAAACAAGCTTGTTGGAATGGTGGTGGCTTATCTATGAGAAGAGATGTGACGGTTGTGCTCATTCACAAGAAGAACATTACAATGAATCTATAAAGGAATTTTTACAATAAACAAGAATTCCAAAAACCCTAGACATACAAAAACCTAACCCTAGGAGATGAAGCGCCAAAAGTCACGTGGGCCCTGTTTGGGTAAGTTAGTACATGAACTTTCTGGGTTTGTAACTTTTGCATACGATCTTCGTTTTAGGCGTGTGATAGCCCGTTGGAAATGTATCATCGATGGGATTCATTTTGTGGGCTCATTTATGCCTTTGAATATAATTGAGGAGCTCGATCTCTAAAAACCTTCATTTAGGCCCTCAAAATGGCCCCGGAAGTTAAAACTGCTAAAAATAGTAAATTGTCAGAATTGTCAGAAAACTGTCTTGAGCCAATTGGAAAAGGTGGGTGGCCACCGATATCCATATAGATCAATTCTACCTCCTTAGGAATCAATGGTCTCCATTTTGTTGAGGTCCCCCATTAGATGAGGAAATTACTACTGAATTTGGCCCCGGGTGATCCACTTGTCTTGGTGCAAGAGTTGCCCTGCTTTGACGACTCGATAAAGTTGGATCCTTTGTTGTCGAGTTCCCTTGATCTGTGTGTCCACATTATTATCATTGGATGCCTGTTGTATGCATTCGAGGTTGATCTCTATTGGTATCAGTTGTTCTGCTACTTCTGAGGTGTCCAATAATGGTGGGAAATAAGGGCGAAGAAGATCCACATTGAACACTAGCTGCAGGCCAAGGAAAGGAGGAATGTTGAGCTCAAAATCATTATCCCCCATAGCCTTGGTGATGGTTTATGGCCCATAATGGAGTGGGTGAACCCTTCGATGGGGTCTAGTAAGGAGTTCTTTCTGCAAGTGAAACCAAACTTTGTCACCCACCTGGAAATTATGTGGCACCCGATGTTGATCGTGGCACTGTTTGTACTTGTCATTGGATTTATACAGGATATCCTAAACCTGTTGGCGGATGTGCTAGATCTTATCAATGAACTAGGTGGTTTTTTCAGCTTCAGTTGGAGCAGGAGATGAGTCGATAGAGGTGACTACAAGGGGAATTGAAACATCTATAGGACCCAATGGTTGGAATCCTAGCCCCACCTGAAAGGGGATGTGGTTGGTTGAGCTATGCAGGGCTCGATTGTAGCTATGATGGACATACGGAAGGCTCTCATCCCATGTGAAAGGGTGATTTGAATTATACATGCAAAGGATGTGCACAATCATTTGATTTACAACCTCGGTTTGGCCATCTGTCTGGGGGTGGAAGGCCATGGATTTGGTGAGATTGGTGTCCAGCAATGAAAAGAGGCTCGACCAAAATGTGTTGAGAAATATATTATCCTGATCTAAGACAATGGTTTGTGGGATTCCAAAATGTACCCAGACTCGTTCAAAAAAGAGCTTGGCAGTGGCCTCTGCTGTGATGCTCTTCTTGCAGGCAACCAGAATCGCCATCTTAAAAAAGTGATCAACAACCACAAAAACATAGTCATTTCCCTGCTTGGTGGATGGGAGGCCCGACATGTAATCCATTGAGATATATTCCCATGGTCTAATAGGAGTAGGAAGAGGGGTGTACAGGCCATGTTTCTTAGTGGTCGGTTTGGAAATAGTGCAGGGAGTGAAGGACCTGATATACTTGCTGACCTCTTGTCAAAGTTTCGACTAGTAGAAATGCTTATGTAGCATCGCCACTGTCTTTTCGATGCCCAAGTGTCCTGCCACCCAACTGTAGTGGGATTCCCAAATCAGATTCAATCGCTCACTTGATGGAACACAGATATGGCCCAGACAACACAACAACCCATCCTGAAGATGGAAATTATCGACAACTTATTTCGCACCCAACATTTGGTAGGTGGTGGCGAAGTGAGGGTATGTCTCATAGAGTTGGGGCCATCCATATGTCTCATGGCCGTAAGATTCTAGCACCTTGGTGAGTACCACGATTGGCGTTCTTCTAAGGCAATCAATGACACGATTGGTTCTTCCTATTCTATACTTGATGTTGAGGTGGAATTGCTGCAAGTATGTGGACCACTTTTGATGGTGGTCATTCTGCAATTTTTCTTATGTCTGCATGAACTGCAGTGGCTTATGATCAATGTGGATGACTGTCTCCTTCCCAAGAATTTAATGTCTCCACTAGCGGCAGGCTTGCATAATGGAGTACATTTATTTTTCATAAGTAGGGTACTTACGGATAGTATCTGACAATGTCTCACTATGATAGGCCACAGGGTAGTCGTTTTGAGTGAGAATGGTGCCCACATCATAGTCTGAAGAATTTGTCTCAATCTCAAAGGGATGTTGCAGGTCTGGTAGTGAAAGTATTGGGGTTGAGCACAAGCGCTTCTTCGGATCATCAAACTCTTGTTGTTGGGACTGACCCCACGAAAATTTTTCCTTACCACCACCCCTGTTTATTTGGCTGAGGGACCATGCAATATGGGAGAATCCCAACATGAACCTGTGATAGAAATTGGCAAGGCCCAAGAAGCTCCAGAGCTCAGTGAGTGTTGTTGGGGCTGGCCAGTGACGGATGACTTGGATCTTGGATGGATCCACATGTATGCCATAATGATTAATTATGTAACCCAGGTAATGGACCATGTCCATGCCGAAGGAGCATTTTTCCAAGTTGGCGTATATCTTGTGCTATCGCAGGGTGTGTAGAACCTGTTGAATATGCTGCAAGTGTTCGGCCCAAGTCTTTTTGTAAATTAGAATGTCATCCAGATACACCACTACAAAAGTATTGGTGAATGGTCGCAGGATATCGTCCATCATCCTCATGAAAGTGGCTAGAACATTTTTCAAACCAAAGGGCATGACCAACCATTCAAAAAGGCCTTCCTTTGACTTGAAGGCGGTCTTTCATACATCTATCTGTTCTATCGAGACTTGGTGGTAGCCAGACTTCAGATCAATATTACTGAAGTATTTGGCCCACGTGAGTTGATCAAGGATTTCGTCGATTCAGGGAATCAAGTACCAGTTTCTGACTGTGATTTTATTCATAGCTCGGTAATCAATACAGAGTCACTAGGTTCCATCTTTCTTCTGTACCAGCAAGATTGGCCTTCTACAAGGTGATGAGCTGGGGTGAATGTGCCCCTTGTGGAGCAGTTCTTGGATCTGTTGCTTGATCTCCTCATTCTCTAACAAAGAACGATGATAGACTAGCCCATTGGGAAGCGATGCATCCAGGGTTAGATCGATGGGGTGCTTGACCTGACAGTGCAGAGGTACCCCTGTAGGTGAGGAGAAGATATCCAAGTATTCTTCCATGACCTTATCTACTTGCTTATGCTATGTGGAGAGGTTAGCCAGAGAGACCCTGAATGTGGCTGTGATCTTTCACTTATTCTGAGAGCGAATCACAAAGAAGACAAACTTCCCCGTCTGAGAGATGAATTTCCTACATTGCATAGAAGAGATCAAGGAAATAGCACTAGGTGGGACTGCCTCGGGTATCCTATACAATTTCCTGTTCAAAGTAATAATAACACTACTAGGCCTAGACTCATATACAACATGACATTTCCATAAATAAGGTTGGCCCAAAAGAACATCACAAACTTCGAGAGGAGAAACATCACACAATACCTCATATTTGAAGGGCTTGATGTTGTACGACAATCGACATTGTTGGCTGAAGCAGAGATCGCTTCCTTGGCGGAGCCATCCAATGGTTTAGGGTTGTGGGTGTCGCATTGTTGGTAGGACCAGTCGCTTGATGACCTCTGCTGAGATGAGGTTCTTCTGGCTACCACTATCAACAATGAAGTGCAGTGGGGTGCCTTTTACCCACATCTGTGAATGGAAGAGGTGCTCTCCTTCTTCTAGCTCATCTGGTTCACCAGGCTAGAGCTTGGTGGTAGAAACAGTGGCACTGGGTTCCGTGTCAATGATCCATCTTCCCCTTTCTGGTTATGGATTAGAGTCGAAATCCACATCTGATTCAGAGGATTTAACTTTGACCACCAGTGACTGTTTCGAGCGACACTCAACAGTATTATGCCAAGGGGTCTTATGGAAGTCACACCACTTCTCGGTATCTTTCTTTGTCTTTCTGGTGTCCTTCTTTTCTTGCAACTTGGACTTGTAGTCCTAATACTGTCGATCTTTTCTCTGTCCTTTTTTCTGTGGGTTGGGGCCACCCTTTCCTAGATTTTATTGTGAGGGGTTCCCAGGCCCAAATTGTCACGTCTTTTGTTTAAGCTTCTGCTCAATTTTGACGACATATCGGTAGGCCGCACCCAAGCATGAGATGTCCAAAAAATCCATTTCAGTCTAGATGTATCTATGTAGAGCACCACAATAATTGAGCATGATATGTCGCTCTGAATCTTTGATACCCAACTTGGTGCGCAAGGTATGGAAGATATTTGTGAAATCTGGCACTGCTTGGTCTCTTTGTCGCAGTGTGGTCCATTTGGTATACAGGTTGCCGTAACTTATGACAGGGTAGTATTGTTCCTTAATATCATCCCTAAATGATTCCTAGGTGGTCGTGACTAAAAATAATGTGGTTTCCTCTGTTTCTTGTTTCTCACATAAGTTTTCCCACCAATATTTGACATGGGGAACGACTTTGAGGAGCGCAAAAGTAATCTTTTTTCTATTCGAGAAGTTCTGGATAGAAAAATACCCTTCTAGCAGATTCAACCACTTGTCTATGGCATCTGCGTCTATCTGACCTTCAAATATAGGAATATTGAAGTTTATTTGTACCTTGAAGGGGGTGGTGCCTCTGCTCAAAGAAGATGCGTCACCTGCTAGTAGTCGTCGAAGGATTTTACATGAAACTATCCATCATCATGTTCCTCTGTTGCATGAGGGATTCATCAATCAATAGTTTGAAAGGATCTCTTGTCCCGTCATATTTCTTTTCTCCTGCCATGAGAGGTCACTTGAGCGTGCGAGATATTTTTTCCTCAAGAGAAACAAGCTCAAGACCCAACTCTTTGTACTTTGACCTCGTTGGGGACATGCATTAAGATGACAAGGAGCAGAACGCTCTGATACCACTGATCCATATTTTATGAGAAGAACGAAATGAATATAGATTATTAACAGATTCTTAGCACAAAATAATAGAGATACAGTAAAATCGGTTTTCTATTCAATAATGAAATAAGTTGAAACTGTAAAATGCAGCGGAAACAAGCTTGTTAGAAATGGTGGTGGCTTATCTCTGAGAAGAGATGTGATGGTTGCACTCATTCACAAGAAGAACATTAAAATGAGTCTCTAAATTCTTTTTTACAATAAAAAAGAATGCAAAAGACCCTAGACATCCAAAAACCTAACCCTAGGAGATGAAGCGCCAAAAGTCATGTGGGCCCTATTTGGGTAAGTTAGTACATCTACTTCCCGGGGTTGTAACTTTTGCATACAATCTTTATTTCAAGTGTGTGATAGCCCATTGGAAAGGTATCGTCGAGGGGATTCATTTTGGGGGCTCAATATTCCTTTGGCTATCATTGAGGAGCTCTATCCTAAAAAGCCTTCATTTAGGCCCTCAAAATGGCCCCGAAAGTTAAAACTGCTAAAAATAGTAAATTGCCAGAATTGTCAGAAAATTGTCTTGAGCCAGTTGGAAAATGTGGGTGGCCACCGATATCCATTTGGATCAAGTTTTGATCAGGTATATGTCAAAACCAGGGAAGGAGCATTGGACAACAGTAAAGAGGGTCTTCAGGTATCTTCATGGCACCACTAGTTATGGATTGTGCTACCAAGGAAGACCAAGATTGGACAGAGTGGTGGACATACACGGCTTTGTTGATGCAGATTGGGTTGGAGATATGGAATACAATAGATCTAAAAGTGGGTATGTGTTTAACCTATATGGAGGAGAAATCAGTTGGATGAGAAAAAGATAGGATATAGTGGCACTCTCAACTACAGAAGTTGAATACATGGCATCCACTCATGCAAGCAAGGAAGCAGTATGGTTACAAAGATTGTGTTCAGGTATTGGGTTGGTACAACAAGAAGTGAGATTAGATTGTGACAGTCAGAGTGAAATATTCCTGGAAAAGAACCCAGCTTATCATTCAAAGACAAAGCATATTGATGTTCAGTATCATTTTGTGAGAGACATGGTTGAGGAAAAGAAGGAGTTGCTGGAAAAGGTTGTCACTTTGAAGAATGTTTCAGATTCATTGACAAAGTCTGTGAGCGCATAAAATTTCTATTGGTGTAGAGTAACAATGGGCATTGATTCCCTGGATTGTTGACTATATAATCCCCTGGACCCCTGGATGCAAAGAAAAAAACAAGTGGGAGAATGTTGGGTATGTGTTATATTCTTTGCATGTGTGTGGGGGACACGTCACATATGACAACTGCGTCTGACGATCCCTCGCACTAGTGCTCTGTTTGTGTCATGTGCGTAGAGTGCTTTCCTAAGGAGGTCCTGGGGGGGCAGGTGTGACCCCCCTGGTTACGTGTAGTTTTCGGAAATGGGCAATAGCCCGAGGCAACACCCTGTATTTTTTTTCTTTTTGGGCGGTTTTTGCTATTTTTACCAGACTTTGCTATTTTTAGCAGTTTTGTAAATTAATCCCAGATTAATGGATTAGGGTTTTGGTATCTACGGAATACCTAAAAAAATTGTATATATATTGTATGGTGAATGGTGAAATTCGAGATAATGAATATAAGAAAGGTTTTCCCGGTTGAGGGTTTCCAGTATAAATCTCTGTGTACTATGTGAATGAGCCATTGATTAAATTTTGTTTTTCTTAAGAATATATATGCATTGATTTACTTCAGAGGTTTAAAACTTGCAAATAAGGCATGTGAACCTTATGAGAGGATTCATCAAGGGCCCAAGAGATAAATCGACTCTTAAGAAGAACAACAACTATACATGGATTACATCACAGATAGGACAACTTTCAATTATCCGTAACTTTCTGTTGAGGACTCGGAAGTGAGCAAGGAAGAAGTCATTGGAAAGGTATTGGAAATAAGATTTTAGGCATTCAATCATAATTAAAGATTGAGCAACTTAGATCACATGTAATCAAAAATAAGATTGATGGTAACCATAAAAGGAAAATTGTGCATATATTACCAAAATGGTAGATTATGGTTATAGCTAACAGAATTTGTTGTATGCCTATTTTCGGATGTAATGATTACATTTAAAATAGAAAAATGGTTATAGATGTATATATATAGAAGAAATACAAACAAACAAAGTTCTTCATGTTACATTTGAGATCTTTAAGAATTTATTTGATCAAATGTTAGTTTCAATAAGCAGCTTGGAAAACCCTGATGAAATTCTTGTTCAGGAAGGATAGTCCTGCTAACAATTTTTAGCACATCAAATGTGAATGATAGGTGGGGAAATCCATCTACAATAAATGATAATGCATGAACCATATGTTTATATGGAGATAAAAAACATGGGAATAAGGGAGGTTTTATGTAATATGAAAGACTTTGGACCTGATATCAAGAAGGAATGGAGGAACTTGAGGACATAATGTTACATCAATAATACTCCACAAGAGGATCAAGGTCAAGACTAAACAATGTTAATATAAAGAAGTACATAGTGGGAATACCTAATCCATACATATTGATATATCAGGATGCTATTTTGTTTTATAAAGAAAGACAGAGTGTGTACATAGAGAGAGTGACAACATCTCCAAAGATCAGTCCTATAGTTTGGATATAGCACCTCCATTATTTCTATTAGAATGCCCAGTGGAAGCATGGTATGATGGGAATCATTATGAAATGATAGAAGTGGAGTATGCATTTTGGATTAATAAGAGGGGTCAAGACAAAAGAAAGTAATAATTCTTCAATCAAATCCAAGTGTTCATATAACCAGTCAAGGAAAGGCTAAATCAAGTGCTTCAAGAAATAATTTGGTGTTAAACATTCAATGTTAATTAGAGAACATGACTCGAGATATAATTTGGTCATGAAGGATTTGGATCAAAGGGATCCAAGTAATAGTGGAATGCTGAAAATTAATATCATCATAATATGTGGTTGCAAGTATGCAAACTAGAGAAGGAAAGATCCCAGGATGGAATCAAGTCCTTGAACATCTTAAGGTAATGGAAGAAGAAATCATGAGGTAGATATCAAGATAATAGGGATGCATGAAAAAAATCCAAGAGGGACAACAAAAGTAGAAGATGATTGTTGGTGCATTCCAAAGGTGTTCAAGGTATTTCCACAATAGCATGGAGATATCAAGTCGAGAATAACTTAAAATTGAAATGAAATTTCTAAACAGAAATAAATAAGGAACCGTGAAGATGGAAATGGTTCTATGCATCGTTCGAATACAAAAAGATATGGTGCCTAAAAAGAATCCATCTCAAGTGGAATATATCCATGAGTGACATTCCATAGGGTGGAAGTATCACTTGAAATTATGTTGGTAAATTTAAAATAAGTATTAAGTACTTTTAATTAATTATATGCAGCTAGTGAAGGAGTCATATGTGAATCCTTACAATATGCTATAGATTGGGCAAATCAGGTTTGAGTCTAGTTGGCAAAGACAAGAAAAGGGTACAAGAAAACTCAAATACTAAAGTATTCAGTTTGGAAGGGGATGAAGTAGTTATGTCCGAAAAGTAACTGGATGTTGAAGATCCAAAGTCTATAAGACAACATGTTTGGAATTGTAATTCGTCCAAGTATAAGTTTGATTAGTTGGATCCAGGAAATAAATGAATGTTGAAGGTTAATATCAACATTAGTATTTGTATAGAAATGTAAAGGTAGCCAAGAGTGATTTGGACAGAAAGTGCTCTGGACAGAAATAATCATGTACAGTAATCACAGTGAGAGCATAAGAAGCTTTAGGAATCCAGGAAGAATTGAAGACTTATGGGATCAACAAAGAAAAGTGATACCCGGAGAAAGAGGTTGTTGTGATTACTATAGAAACAATTGTGTTATGGCTTGTTGGACAACCATACGTAGAAAGGGAGAATTCTTGCATGTTTGCAAGTGTTGTTGATTATGTTGTTGCATATAGAAGGAAGAAACAAAAAGTTGGAATGTTGATTATAAAACTGATAAAGAGGCATGAGATCTTCTATTGTCATCAATTAATCAAGTAACATCAAATTTATTTAATGATAGCTATGCAAGTAAGTATTTCTTTGGAAATTATGTTGCATAATTGTCGAAGGGGAATTAAGGTGAGAATTTCCCCAGACATAATTTTTATAATACATAGTATGGTATTATTTAAATGAATTAACATGAATAAGATACCACTAGGTGTGGTAAAGGCTAGAGGCCTATAATAGTTATCAAATATTCTTATCTTTTGAATGCACACACTAACATAGTACCATGTGATGTTAATTTGGTTATGAGGTAATAACCAAAGCAATAAAAGATAAGAACTTGTTATAGGAGTGGATGCCGAGAAATCTAGTCATGTATAAGACTAGGACATGGTTGGATATGGAAAAGTATGGATATCAAAAGGTTACGTAGCACACAAATACCCAATGAGATTCCAACATTTAAATAAAACTTGGACTAAAACATTTTTGCTAACACTAATGGACACCAAAGAATTATATTCTTGGTGTAGTGTTCGGGTCGAAAAGGAGGGAATCCAAATAATTGAGAATACAATAGGAAGTGTGTGGAGAATGTGTCAAGACATTGGCCAAATTTCCAATTAATGCATGGTGAGATACATGACTTAGATATAGGGCATTCTGAAAATCAATGCAAAGGTGCATTGAATAGATATGCATTACGAGTTGCACTCATGCCTAGTAATTGGCAGAGTTGCACTCATACATGATAGAATTGTATACTTAAATGCATTTGCTAAATGTATTTTGTGAGTTCATGCATATATATTATTGCATGGAAATAATTATACTAACGGATGAAATTTTTCTAACCCATGGAGTTGAGAACATTTCAAGAATTGTTAGACATTACAATAGGAAAGTTTGAAGTCAAATAGTCACATGAGCATTGACTACAAAAAGTTTCTTTTCAGAAAAATAAGTAATGAACTTACTGATATTAATTATGAACATGTGTATGCATAGAATGATAATTCATTCTATCTAAAAAAAATATTTGTAGTTGTGATTGAATTGTTAGTTATAGACAATTCTAAGAACACTTCATAAGGTTTTTGTACATATTGCAATGAGAGTATGATGTACAAAAAATACTGACAATTTGTTGCCTGAATGAAATATAGAATCATTGTAGGAAAAATGGTATTCAACATGGTGCTTGCTGAAATGCAGAAGGAATACTACATCTTATTATTAGAACAACAATGAAAAATTATGAAATAGAATTTCATATTTTGGGTAAAAGTTGAATCACTTATGAAACAAGTTTGAGTTCTAAATGAATTCTTTTATGTTCTCTCATGATAACTACATGTGTGTGATGCAGATGAGATAATATTGATTAAAGTTGGAATGCGAGGAAAGAAAAACTACTATTGAGGACACTAAAGCCCTATAATTGTAGAACCTTGGCGGGGTTCTGGTAAAGGATTAACACTCTCCTTATGTGTGAAAGCCTTGGAAATATGGATCATTGAAGGACTCTGTAGCAGTGAAGAGAGCCCTGAGCCAGGAAGGGTGAGTGGAACAAGGAAGAGGCAACCCACGGATGCTTATGGCATGGTAGCTACCATAAGGAGGGTGTGTCAAATGGAACAATGAGATGAATTATTCCTGGAAGAAGCTTTATGGAATAGAGAAATTGACTTCCAACTATAGTATGAATACCAAAATTGGTGTTGGAAATAGAGCACCAGATGGATAACAAGCTTCCAATAGCTAAAGATCAAATATTTTTTAAGAAATTGAATTATACATGTATAAACAAGTTGCACTGAGGACATTGCAAAAATAAGGGGAGGGAATTGTAATATCCCAAGACCGAACCCGAGTTGTAATTGGAAATGTAAATATGTTTTGTAGGCTGGTGAGACAAGTGATTATAATCTAGGAGGATTATGTGATGATTAGGACATAGAGCCTAGATGCTAAAGGCTAAAGAGCCTATTTTTGTATATGTAAATACTCATATCATTAATATATATACATCACTGCATGTAGACCGGTTGTTGGCCCATGAAATTGCGTGTTTTCTACCACCTTTTTCTATCCTTATTTACCTCCATTTCTATATTCCTTGAGCTAGTGTGTGTAACCACAAGGGTAAGAATGAACCTCTATTATTTCATTGTGTGTATTAGTTCAAAAACGTTAGAGATTGGTTGAGGGTTTACCAAAGAAAATAAGTAATCTCTGAAATCTCATAGGAATAGAGAAAACATAGTCTGGAAAGATGATACGATCAAGGATGCAACGCAATCTGTGGGTTGAAGGTGCAAAAGAGGACCTATTCCATGGTCCAACATTAGGTTATGTTAATCGATTCATCTTTTGTGTATTTTTGGGAACAATTGTTACCCTAATCTTGTGAGGCTCTGTGCTCCACAAATTGTATAAAAGGCCAAACAGAGATAGAGAAGGATTAGCCAATCAGTCAGCTAGCTAAACTTTATCATGTATCAAGACTGAAACTTATGTAATCCCATTTTGTTTAATGAAAATCAATTTTCTTTTGAGTTTCTAAGTTTTCGTGGCAGTTAATTCACCGCAACCCTGATCAGGGAGTTGGGCCCACTCTTATGGTTAGGTGTTGTCAGCCTATGATATAGTGTTGTTATGTTTTTATGTGGAATATGTTAGACCTGTGTGTTATGCTTCATTTACAGTTTTCCTGTTTCATTTGAATGTTACAGATATTTATATTTCAACACCAGTAATCTAGTTTCTATTTTTTATTTTACTGCAATGATTGTTTACTTGCATGATCAATATTGAAAGAAGAACAGTCTAAACATACAATGCACAGTATCCTGTAAAACATTCAGGTCCCTGGGTTGACAAATTAAATGTATTAGGTGGTAAATCTAGACCATATACCCGACCCCAACATTTTGGTGTCGTTGTCGGGGAGGTTCCAAAGGAAACAAATTCGATCCATATTGATCATAGGATCAATCCCTAATCCTAGGAAGGAACGTCTTACTTTTCCTGCTCCAAGTCCTGGGCATTTAATTTTCTTTCATTTTTTTGTTCTTAGGGTTAATTTTTTATTTTTTCTTTCTTATTTCTGTTTTAGGGGGCACTCTCTCATCTTGAGGAGGGAAATTTATACCCTGCCTCAGGTCCTAAGAAATTAAATAGAACCCTCTTATAATTGAATGATTTCCTTTCCACCATTTGTATGAGTGATTAGGGTAGAGAAAGAAACCACGAGGGAGGAAGATCTCCAAGAGGAAGGGGTAAATATCAGGGCATAGAAACTTTTGTTCATGAAATAATTGCAAAAGTTGAATCATACTAGCCACCTCAGACAGGATCAAGTACACCATCTCAAATCAATGGTAGGGTAGGATCTCAGCTTAGATCTGGGGGAAAATCAGTAAATCAACCTAAACCCTCCTCAACAACAGAGTCGGTATTCAAAGAAGAAGAGGTGGAAAGTAAGAAGACAAGGGAGGAATACACCCTAGGGTTAGAAGAAGAATTTGTTTCACGTCGGGACCAAGGAAGTGCTACAAACTCAGGGGGAATCTTTTGGGAATATAATTCACCCCTGGGTTAGGGAAACACTGTTCAAATAGAAGACAACTTTGGGGAAGGGGAATCCTCCCACCAGGACAACCTTGAGGAACACTTTCACAACGAGGGACAAGGGAGTACAAATAAACAGACTCAAACACCTAGTGGGAATTCTGCAAAAACTCAAAGTAAGTACAAAAGTATGGCTAACTCATCACTTGAATTTCCAATTGGGGATATCACAGGGGAAGCTCCCATAAAATCTATCCCATTCTCTGCACTACCTAATTTTCATGGACGCTCTACTGAAGACCCAGACACATTTCTATTCAAATTTGACATTATTTGTCCTGGGTATGATTATATATTTGATGCTTAGAAGCTAAAAATGTTTCTTGCTACTTTAAAAGGAACAACCCTGAGATGGTTCATGGGCTTAGGTGGAAAAACTATCACTACCCGAGAAGAAATGAAAACCACCTTACTTGACAAGTACCAAGATTATTGCAAATCTCGATATGTAAAGGAGGAGATATTTAAAATAATGTAGAAGGAGGATGAGAACATGGAATATTTTTTGGAACACTTTAATTATAGTCTGCAAAGATTAGGGGACCGTGATCTAGACAAGGATATCTTTAAAATAATCATTCTCTGAGCATTAAGGGAATATTCCTTGGAACTATGAATATGGTAGGAAAAGGGGACATATCAAAGTTAGAATTTGACACAATCTGTGAATTATGCATCCAATGTTCATGAGGAGTAGCTAGATAGAGGAAGGGGACTCAAATTACCAAACCATCTGACAGTGGGGTCACAAAGATAGAACTTGAGAACCTGCTGGAGGATTTGAGGACTGACATTTTGAACACCATAACCTCACAAATGGACCTTCTACAAGAAAAACGAAAGTAGATTGAGTCATAAAAATCCATGGTAGTATTTTTTCCTAGGTGCAGAAAGAAACATTCGCAGCGTGAATGTCCAGTAAACACTATTTGTGCTATATGTGAGAAGAAACATGAGATTAGTGAATGTCCTTCTTTTCCAAGATTAAAGGAAATCTTTTACGTAGTAAACAAAGAAAAGCATCATATCTACTTTATGGGACCAAAGAATCGATGTCAGTCACAACCACAAAACATAAATCAAGGTATGCCTCAAGAATTCTCTCAGTATTTCAATACTTCAAATTTCGGATCTCAAACCATGCCTTTTTCACCATCATGGGCACAAAATTATCAATACCAATATCCCACTTCTTGGAAACCATTCCCCCCACAGAATAATTCAACTAACACATGGTCCCAGAACTGGCATGGCCCTAATCAAATAAACCAGAATCAACTTCCTTAAATTATGCCACCAAAACAGTTCCAGCAACAACAACAATTACAGCTACCCCCTAGTGTTTCTGTTGATAATCCTCCTCTTCAGACACAAATGCCTGTCCAATACAACCCCAATCCAAATAATAAAGGAACTCAGCAGGTTGAGACAATCAAAATCCCTTCTTATGCAATTTATACCCTGGGATGTAATGAACTAAATCTTATATCGGGTAGGCTAGTGAATGCCAATAATTCACCAATAATTATTGAGCAAATTGATAATGAATTTCCAGAGTTAGAACCAGATAAGGAAGATAGGAAACTTAAAAAACCTGTGAACCATCAATTTCCTCCTCAAAAACCTGTCACTAAGGAACATCACAATAATCGCCCCTACCTAGAAAGACCATCTATAGCAAAACAACATCCTCATCCTAAATTTGACTTCTTGGGGGATGTACAAAATTTATTTGTTAGAATTCCCTTACTCTAAGCAATGAGAGATGTGCCAATTTATGCGAAAAAAAATTAGGGAACATTGTTCTAAGAAACCCGGAAGGAATCCTAAGGATCCACTTCCTGTCCATGTCATGGGGAAATTGTTAGACATTATGTTAGGAAAGTCTATACTTGTTAAATATGGAGACGCATGGAACCCTATTCTATTTGTACATATAAATGGGGTTAACATTCCAAATGTATTAGTATATATGGGAGCTGCAATCAATGTTATAACTTCCACAACTATCACCATCCTTGGTCTGTACAATTTCAAACCCACACCTACCATTATGGAATTGGAAAATCGATCTACTGTTAAACCAATAGGAAAATTGGAAGACATAACCATATTGGTAGATTCATGGCAGTACCCTGTTGATCTCCTAGTTTTACAAACACAATCTCCATTTGGAGGGCATCCTTTGATCCTTGGGAGACCTTGACTTGCAACAAAAGATCCCTATATTGGTTGTCGGTCAGAAAATATGGTGATATCTAATGGAGGGGATACTAAGAACCTTATTTTGTACCTCCCTCTAGAACCAAGTTCATCAAAATGACCTGGACTCACCCTATTACGGAAATACTCACCTATAAAAGGGTTGGAGATTGATGTGAAGATAAGACCAATCCTTACCATTAGTGAGGCCCTTTGTTTTAAGAATGAGACGGAGGATGATACCATCAACACCTTCATCAGTGACTCTGATTCCGTTCTCAATCTTACCCGGTCATTTCTCGAATTAGTTATGAACTGTAATAAAGAGGGAACTCCTGAATATGAAACTAATATCGATAATATCCCAATTGCACCACATAGTAGTTTCCGTATTGAAATTTAACCAAGAAAGACATTGAATGTCAATCCTGATCTCTCACCCACACAGTCTGAGCAATTACATAAAATTCTTCGGGAACAGAAAGAGGACTTCACATGGGAATATATAGATATGAAAGGAATTCTCGTTGATTTATGTACCCATCACATATGCATTCAAGAGGGATGTTGGCCCATTAGAAAACCATAGAGGAGAATGAATCCCACTTTGAAACAGATTGTCAAAGATGAACTGCAGAAATTATTATATGTGGGATTCATCACCCAATATCAGATAGTCAATGGGTATCCCCACTGGTCATTATTCCTAAGAAGAATGGAAAGTGGAGGATTTGTGTCGATTATCAGGAATTGAATAAAGAAACTCAAAAAGACCATTTCCCTCTTCCTTGTATTGACCAAGTCCTTGACACATTAGCCGGGAAGAGATTTTTCTCCTTCCTAGATGCGTTCAGCAGGTATAATCAGATATAGATAGCTCCTGAAGACCAGGACAAGACCACTTTCACGAGCCCCTGGGGGACCTTTGCATACAGATTTCTTCCATTCGGCCTTTGTAACGCACCTGGTACTTTCCAAAGGGAAATACTGGGGATCTTCTCTGATTTAGTCAATGACAGTGTTGAAATCTACATGGATGACTTCACTCATTATGGGGATTCCTTCTAAGAAGCCTTGGAAAATCTAGTGAATGTAATTAAAATATGCAAACAAATGCATGTTTCTCTTAGCATGGAAAAGTGCCACAGGCTCATGAAAGAAGGGGTTGTGTTGGGACACTTACTTTCAACATCAAGGATCTGAGTTTATACTGCCAAGGTAAAGATAATACTTCATTTTCCTACACCTAAGACACCAACACATGTACACAGTTTCAATGGTTATGTAGGATATTACAGACATTTCATAGAAAAATTTCTAAAGTATCACACCCTCTTTTTCAGTTAATAACCAAAGATGTAGAATTCGTGTGGACAGATGAATGTGAGACCGTGTTTGGACAAATAAAAGAATTGGTCTGTAAGGCTCTGATACTTCAAGGACCAGATTGGAATCTTTTTTTTCATATTTCATCCAACGCTTCTCATATTGTAGTGGGAGTTGTTTTGGGACAACAGGAGGACAAGAAACCATACACAATATACTACATCAACAAGAACTTAACTCCAGTTGAACTAAACTATATGGTAACGGAAAATGAATTATTAGCATTCATCTATGCCATTAATAAATTCTGACACTTTATTATAGGTTATCCCACTTTTGTCCACATGGATCATGCAGCCATCAAGTATCTCATGAACAAACCTGTAATCCCGAGTTGGATCACAATATGATTATTATTACTGCAAGAATTTGATATCACCATCATGGATCGCCCTAGGAAGGATAATGTAGTTGAAGATTTCTTGTCTAGATTAGAAAATGATACACAAGGGGAACATGTATAAGATAGTTTTCCAGATGAACACCTTTTTGCAATTTCTACTCAACTTCCATGGTATGCAGATATTGCTAACTATCTTGCTACAGGAAAGGTGCCTCAACATTTCCCTTACAAGGAATGGCAGAATATCATCCATCACAGTGCTCGTTACACATGGATTGAGGGATTCCTCTTTTACACTAGGCTTGACCAACAAATCTGACTCTACATAGGAGAAGATGGTATTTATGATGTCTTGAAGGATACTCATGATGGTCCATGTGGAGGCCATTTTGAAGATAAACGAACAGGTCAAAAAGTGCTACAAATGGGGTATCACTGGCCCACCATTTTTCAAGATTCAACGAAGTATGTCCGAGGGTGTGATAGCTTCCAATGAATGGGGAAGCCTGGTAAAGCAAATAAAAATCCCTTGAACACCCAGGTATCCCTTAATCCCTTTGAAAAATTGGCCATTGATTTTGTGGGACCATTCAATCCCCCCTCATAATAGAAATGCCATATTCTGGTCTACATGGATTATGTAACAAAGTGAGTTGAGATGAAGGTAGTTGTAAAAGAAACCGCACAGGTTGTTTCAAACTTCATGTTCGAAGAATTTTTTGCTCGATATGGAGCCCCTAAAGAAATAGTATCAGATGGAGGAGCATAGTTCACATCACATTTGATAGCAGGGTTAATGAAGAAATACGGGATCGAGCACAGGATAAAAACTCCATATCATCCCCAGGAAAATGGTCAAGTCAAGAGCACAAATAAAGTACTGGAAAATATCCTCACAAAAACTGTAGCAAGTCATCGTCGAGATTAGGCGGAAAAGTTGTCTGAAGCACTATGGGCATATAGGACAACTTGGTGGAATACAATGGTATTTTATCCATATGAGCTTGTCTACAAAAACGATCCTTTGATTCCCATAGAGTTCAAAATTAAAACACTTAGAACAACCCTAAAAGCAGGTTTGGATCTTTCAGAAGCCCAAAAACATTGTCTGGAGCAGTTAAACGAGCTAGATGAAATTTGATTAGTGGCTGTCTAGAATACTACTACAATCCAGGACCAACGTGCTAGATGGCACAAAAGGTTTATCAAGAATAATACATTTCAAAAAGGGGATTGGGCATTACTATATTATTCCCGATTCAAGGATTTCAAGGGAAAACTCTGCTCAAGGTGGATGGGTCCATATGAATTTGACAAGGTATTTGACAATGGGATTGTTAAACTGGTAACAATAGACAAGGCACGTACTCCCCTGATAGAAAATGGACACCACCTCAGAATATATCATAAACCAACTTCTAAAGCCTCCTTTGTCAAACGACTTTCTGATCAAACTGATTTGGAAATCATTAGTACAGAGGATCCTCCCTCTACCCCCTCATCTTGAATAATATAAAAAATAAAAAAATAAATACTTTTCTATTAAATTTGTGTTGCAGGTACCTTTCGACAGTTGAAATCGGCGTAGGCATCTCTGGAATTTTAAAAAGTTACACAGCTTCTACTCCAATCGCTGCTACTCCAGATGTCATTATTTCAAAAGAAAAAATCTCCAATCTATCTGATGTTGTTACTCCAAGCTATCACTACTCATGTTGCTTCTACTCCAGTTGTCGCGACTCCGGGTGTTGTTATTTCAAAAAATAAAATGTCGATGTGCCCTGATGTCGTTACTTCGAGCTATCAATACTCCTATTTCCACTACTCCAATTGTCGCTACTCCAGGTGTTGTTACTTCAAAATTGTCATTGTACGAGCTGTTGCTACTCCTATTTCTGCTACTCTAGTTTTTGGTTCTCCAGTCGCTGCTACTCCAGGTGTTGTTACTTTAAAATCATCGTTGTACTAGATGTCATTACTCTGAGGTGCTACTACTCCAGTTGCCACTACTCTTTTTTGTCGCTACTCCAGTCACCACCACTCTCTGGTTTCCACTACTCTAGTCACTGCTACTCCTATAGATGCTATTGTGGTTGCAGTTACTCATCTACACTCCTGCCAACATGGATACCGATATTTCAGTTGTTGCCACTTCCGATGTCGCCTCTCGATTCAATGTTGTCACTCCATATTCCGCGACTGAAGACGACACTATTCCTGTGATGATGATTCTCCATAATAGGGGAGTCGCCAGGTACATCCTCAACCAACTTTAATGGATTTGGGTAATATTACACATGGCATAGGAATTCACGCCCAAGGACAGTCTTCACTTTAAGTTTGGGGAAGATTTTATGTCTTTTCCCAAAGAGTCATCATTAGCCTCTTTAATCACATGATTTCGCAATCATTACTCAAATATTTCTGACACCATTGTACACATCGGGATTGGATGCACCCGCCAAACCATCAGTAATCCACCAATTTATTAAATTCTCTATAATATCTTCATCATTACTTACCTGCCACATCATTTAATTTGTTAAAAAGTCCACGACTCTTTCCACAACTCATTTTCTACAAAACTATTTTTCCTGTCGTTTCTCCTAAACTGGTCGTTGATACTCCTCGAGCAGGCACACTGGATGGAATAGAATGGGTGGTGGAGCAGTAAGGTATGAGCCAGTAAATACTACACAGGTCCGTCAAAATCCAAAAGTCTAGAAATTTTTATAGAATGCAGGTTGGGACGTGTACTTTGAGAGGTTACAGGGATTCAATGTAGACATTACAACATAATTCACCCAAAATTTGGACGGCCACTCCTCTAGGATCCACGGATTAAAAATCATATTCATGAAGGAAACCATTGCAACATCTGGTGGGTTGCCAATATCCGGTCAGCGATGGTTTGTCCAGAAAAAACCACTCCCGAAATTTCCTGAGTTGTTTCTACATGAAGGTGAAGAAGTAAAGCCGAAAGGGAAAGGATACGACTGGACTTCTCTTCCACCTCCATGGTCCAAGGTAGCGTTGTTCATGATAAGGTATGTGACATGTGAAGGCTCCCCTCTACCATTTACAAATATCATCTCAAATTTCTCACATCTTTGTGTTTCCAAAAATGCATAAACATGGCCTATTTTCTATGGAATAACATTCAAAATATGGTGCGAGCAACTCAATGCTTGTGCCAACCACTCAAAACCCTAACAAATCATGACCTTGTTAAGATACTAGTCATGCATGTGCTAGAGAAAACCCCTTGTGAGTTGGCAACAGTTCATAAGACTCTCGGAAGAGGAATTGACAGAACTTATCCCAGAAGTAGTAGAAACCCTAGCAGAGAGAGATGGGTTGAGAAGGTTGGAAGAGGCTACCGAAACTATTGCAGAAAGGCAGAAAACGAGTGTTGATATATATGAATCAAACTCAAACTAATATGAAGAAACAAGGAAACCATCAGTGGAAGTTAGAAAAGTTGGGGAAATAAGGCAAGTCATTAACGTGGATTCAAAAGAAGAGGAAGCAAAAGGATCTATTCCTCCAAACCCTTTTCCTGAACAAGAAAGATATGTTTCTCGTCCCTCAACAAATGAACAAGAAATATATGTTTCTACTCCCTCAGTAGATGAACAAGAAAGATATGTTTCTACTCCTTGAGCAGATGAACAAGAAAGAGACGTTATTATTCTGCCTGCAGATGATCATGAGATGGATGTTGATACCCCTTCATTTGATGGGCAGGAGAGGAATGTTGCTACTCCTCCAATCTATGAACAAGAGGTAATTGACGTTGTCACACAAGAACCAGTGCTAGAACTTTCTAAATTCCCTATCTGTGAAGATGATGTAGTTACTCGTCCCATCGGTGAATAGGTAATGAATGGCGTTGTAACACAAGAACCAGTGTCAGAACAGGTTGTTCCTAAAAACCCTATTTTTTAAGACACAACATCTACTCCTCCAATTTGTGAGAAAGAAATGACTGACATTGTTACACAAGAACTAGTGTCAAAGCATTTTGCTCCTGAAAACCCTGAACCAGAGTTGGGTGCTGCTATTCCAGGAGAAGTGTGAGTTAAACAAGATCCAGGCATAGAGGCTGCAGGAAATGATGCTCAGAATGAGATTCCTCCTAGGGGATGGGATGAAGGAATTCCTGTCAAACATGAATTTGTCGAATTTTGTGCAAGGAGAAGAACCCCTATTTCGGACCATTATAAGATAGCCTTTAGAGAAAGTCTGCAATTGAGGATTGAGAATGCCAAGATAAAGAAGAAGGTTCTCCACATAACGAAACGAGCACAAAGGTACAAAATAATTGCCAAGGAAGAAGTGAGGAGAAATGTCAAGGAGACTATTTCGGAATCTACCCAAACTGTCCATTCTCCCACAGTATCAGTAGCTACTCAAACTATTGATACTCCCAAAGTAAAAAAAGATACTCAAACTAAGTTGGTGTTGCATACACTAGCTACGCAGATCAAGCCTATCTTGCACACCTCTATAGTACCAACAACCACTCAGACTGATCCTATTTTTCACACTTCCACAGTAACAACATCTACTCAAGATGAGCCAATGATAGATACAATTGAAGCTCAGTTAGTTTTTTTGAAATCCGAGATACAAAAGAGGAATAAAAATGTAGCCCAGTTTTGGACAAGAGTTGTCCCTTCTTCAGTGCACCTAAGGAAATTGAAAGACATGAGGGAGAAGGATCCTAGAGTCATTGGTGACTATGAGGAAAATTTGGAGGAAGACAAGAACAAGGGCAAGAAACATAAGGAAACGATTACAGAGTTGGAGGCACAGATACATAGGTTAAGATATTACAAACATGAGATGTATGATATCACCCAGCAGGTAGTAACGTGTCGCTCCCCTTCTATCATCTATGCATTGTTCCTTCATGAACAATATTTATTTTTCTATATAGAATGTATTCACCAAGAGATGGTTTATAATATTAAAGACCCCATACAGTTTCTTAGGACTTTGAGAAGTCATGAAATCCTCACACAACATCCCATGTGTGAACTATACATGCACAAATACCTTTTAAGAGATGATAAAAAATTCAATTAAGTTCCTTGTGTGGGAGATTTCCAATTGAGGGCCTTCCTTTCATACACCATTAACCAAGTGAAGTGGAAGAAAACACTTGATTTTTTCAAGGAAAATCAAGTACACATACCCCTTCAGGTTAGAATGGAGAACTTTCAATTTGCACAGATCATCAACAAACATAACTATGTCATATAGATTCCCAATTGGCCATAGAATATGGAAACTACACAACAATGGTGTGTTGAGCTTTGCATAAAACAGTTCACCCATTCCAAGGAAGAGGCACTTGAAAACTGTGACCATAGATGGGCCTTATCACCACATGCTGTCAGGGAAAGTGAATCATTTGGGGCTCCCAATTTCCGTAGAGCCATGGAAATAATATCTAGGTATATAACATGTATGAGGTTTTGTGGGGTTCTATGGCTAGGTTTGAAATTTTCATTCCCCATCCTTTGGATGTCACTTGATCAATATTAACCCAATTACAAGGTACAGGGATAATGGTGGAAGGATATAATATTGACTGGGGGATATAATTTTCCAGGGACAGATATGGCTGAAGCATATGACATAGCAGAACTTCATGCCCAACATCAAGGTTCCAACCCAGATCTGCGAAAGTGATGGCCTGCACGAGGACGTGCACGTAGCTAAATTTTGGGGGAGATGTTGGCCCATGAAAATTCTTGTTTTCTACCACCTTCTTCTATCCTTATTTACCTCCATTTCTATATTCCTTGAGCTATTGTGTGTAACCAAAAGCGTAAAAATGCATCTATATTATGTAATTGTGTGTATTAGTTAAAAAACATTAGATAATGGTTGGGGGTTTATCAAAGCAAATCACTACTCTCTGAAATATCGCAGGAACATAGCAAATGCAGTCTGGAAAGATGATGTGATCAAGGATGTAGCACAGTCTGTAGGTTGAAGGTGCAAAAGAGGACCTATTCCATGGTCCAACATTAGGTTCTATTAATCGGTTCATCCTTTGTGTATTTTTAGGAATATTTTTTACCGTAATCTTCAGACGCTCTGTGCTCCATGAATTGTATAAAAGTCCGAACAGAGATAGAGAAGGATTATCCAGTCAGTCAACAAGCTAAGAGTTATCATGTATCAAGACTGCAACTTATGTAATCCCGTTTTATTTAATGAAAATCGAGTTTATTCTAAGTTTCTGAGTTTTTGTGGAAGTTAATTCACCGCAGCCTTGATCGGGGAGTTGGGCCCACTCTTCTAGTTAGGTGTTATCAACCTATGATATATTTTTGTTGTGGTTTTGTGTGGAATTTGTGAGACCTGTGTGTTCTGCTTCATTTACAATTTTCCTGTTTTATTTGAATGTTACGGTTATTTATATTCCATCACCAATAATTTAGTTTTTGTTCTTTATTTTACTGCAATGATTGTTTACTTGCATGATCAATATTGAAAGAAGCACATTTTGCACATACAATGCACGGTAGCCTATAAAAAATTTAGGCCCCTAGGTTGACAAATTAAATGTATTAGGTGGTAAATCTAGACAATATACCCAACCCCAACACCGACCACGATAAAAGAGAATGGGGGACTAACCTCTACTAGGTAGGGAAAGGGAGAGGCTAAGAGCCTAGAAAAGGGGCTAAGCTAGAGGGATTTTTACTAAGGGAATAATATTATATTATTTTTTCCTAAAAACTAAGGTTGGACATAACCTATGTTATCCTAAGTTCCTATGGGAAGGGAACAAATTATAAGTGGAGCTTAGGCAGCTTCATGAGGACAAGTGATGCAGGCACAACCTTTCCACCTATGCATGTGCCAACATTCCAGCACATCAAAGCGCATTGAAGAAGGGGAGAGGCGCCAAACCTCTCATTTTTCCCTTAAATTTTAAAATTCATTGTAATTAGATGCAATTAAATGATGTAAGGATGGAAGAGCCGAGTTGATTCCTTTGTACATGATATAGTTAAGGTCGCCTTTAATGGTTGATAGTAGGTTGATCTAGATCCAATTCAGAACAGATTTTTCATTTAATGTAATTTTCCTTAGTAGTTAGGCGTTGTAAATGGTTATTAGACACCACTAGTGTAGTTTGGAGGGAAGGCTCGATGAGCCCCTCTTATATAAATCTTTGTAACATATGCCCAGGAGAGGCTATTGAAAGTTGATCAAAAAACATTATAAGCCAAGGAGAGAAGAGATGAGATTATGTTGCAGTCCAAGATTTTGCACACATTGTAATTGACATTCTGATATTAATAAAAAAGAACAGATTTCACTATTTATGAAATCTAGTGTGGTGAATGCTTATTTTATGTTGTTAATGTGTGTTCATTTTTTTTGTAGATGTATATGATAGGTTTCCATCTACAGGGATAGATAAACTTCTCTATCTTTGTGAGTTTGTTAGATTATTTTTGGGTTCTTCAGGCTAAATGAAAGGAGTCCATAACAAAGTGTTGAGAACTCTGTGAGCCAATGCAAGGAGTGAGTATCTGAACTCTTCTTCGATTTTAGAGCAGAACGTGCCAGGTGGGCACACCAGAACATTTGTAGACTCAGAGAGGAGCCTCAAGGTTGTTGACACCATGGAGGAGAAACTATGCAGAGAAGGCACATAAGAGAGAGTTATTGAACACTATGTAGAGCTCTACCAGGTGAGCATTGAGTAGGTGCAAGAGTGCACAAGAGAAATTTATTTCGAGTTCTGGGAGAAGATTGGCAAGTGAAGACACACCAGAGTTACTGAACACTCTGTAGGATAGTTCTGCAAGTGTGCATTGAGTAGATGAAAGGAGTGCATCAATGAACCTGAAAGAGTTCAGGATTCAGGAGAAGACCTGTGTAAGGTGTGCACTAGGCCAACACTTGGATGAGTGTTGAGAAATTCTAAAAATTCAGAAAGGTGAAAGCAGTGTGCCAGAAGTGCAGTGTTTCAACTCTTCATAAGATCAGGAGGAAGAGAATTGAGTTTCCAGGAGGGAACCATAAACAATTTGAAATAAAGTTGAGGGTAGAGACCCTTAGGATACTAAGAAAGCTGGAAGCTCAGGAGGAGTAGCGCAAGTTTTCATGTAGAGTGAAAGTGTGTGTTGATACCAAAGTCCAATTTAGTTGGAAAATCTCAAAGGAGAGATACAATTTTTACAAGCATAGACGAGACTCAAAGTAGCCCAGTTCGCAGGAGGATCAAAGGCCATAACCTTTGGCATTTGAAAATTCTTCTAATTCGAGAGAAATCCAAAGATCAAGAGTAGGAGAAACATCTACTGTCAAATCAACTGCAGGAGGAGATTTGGACCGTCGAATTCTATGTCTGGACACCCAAAGGGCTGCATGGAGGAGAAATACATATTCCAGTAATCGGATCTGAGTGCAGAGGATCGACATTCGTTAGAGCCAGGTAAGTGAATGAGACTTTAACCATGTTTATGTGCAAGGAGTGAGGATGCATTGAAGTCCCAAAGTTCCAAAGTGAATCAAAACCATCCATCATCTGGAGGGACAAGTAGCAAAAGATCAGAAAGTCCGGGAGATAAAGCTCTGAAATATTTGCGTGGAGCAAAGAGAAAACTTCACGAAGTCACGGTGGACGAAGTCAATCAAGACCGTTAAATCCAAGAGAGATATGTGGCGAAGATCTGTGTGTTTTGGAGGAACAACACTGCATAGAAAAATGGGTAAGGTGAAGAAAAAACATATGATGTCGCGAAGTAGAGAAGTCCATCATGACCGTCGATCTGAGGAGGACATGCATCACCGGATCATGGACTTCAAAGAAAAGAGAAAGGAGGAGGTGGATCTATTGACTAGAAGTCATCCAAAGCTCCATAGGTAAGAGCCCATCCTAGCCATCAGTTTCTTGGACACATGGCGCCAGATCTATCACTTCACTGATAAAGAACTTCAAGGAAAACGAAGCATGAAATCCCAAAGGTCGTAAGTCCCAAAGGACGAAATCCATAGGATCTATGGATGAACGAAGGGACATGTGGAACGTGGAGATTTACTTCAGAGAAAAGTCACTTTAGAGGAATTGAGGAGTGAAGTCACAAAAAATCCCAAAGGTCGAAGTATCAAACTCCATCTGAACTATCCATTGGAAAAGGAAATGTGGTCAAAGATCTGTCACTTTGGAGGATTGACACTACAGAAAAATAAAAGAAAGGGGGTGTTGACTACAAGTCACTCGAAGTGGAATCAAAGGAAAATATCAGTTGTTGATCGAGACGAGCATGTGGCACTTGATCCATAGCTTTAGGTACAAAATACTTGGGGGAAAAAAACATTGGAACGTTTGTAACTCCCAAAGCTGAAATTACAAAGTGGATCATGGTCATTGGCTGTTGGAGGAATGTGAGTCCTAGATCCCGTTCGGGTAAGTTCGTCGGTTCGAGGTTCGGGTAAAAAGGATTCAGCTACAGTGAAAACCATTGAAGCCTGAAGTCTCAAAGAGGGCTAGCACCAGGTCATAGCCCTAGGTCATATGAGGAGAGGGCCCTAGTGAAACGAGTTAGCACCCACTAGTTTAAAATTTCCAAGAGCGCCAAGAAAAGGGCATGTGGGTTACATAAGACTTGCACCTAAGGAGATAAGGGGCCTATGTTAAATTAATTTGGGTTCTAGCAGGGGCCCAAAGTGTCGATCAAACTCATTCTTTTCGATGATCCTAGACCGACAAGTCAATCGACCCCAAGGAGAGAGAGGGGTTTTGTCTCAACAAGTGTCCAATTTGGGAAATGGATTTATATTTTGAAAACTCATCATTCTTGGGGGGATCTCTTCCATTATGGCCACACTTCCCATGCACTCACACATTCACGGAGGAATTAATTACCCCCATTGTTGACCTTTGAGCATGCATGTACCTCTAAAACCTGCATGCATTCTAGAGCCATATCCCGTGTTTTATTATCAACAACTGAAACCTGTGATCCTCCTGGGTGGAACAATGCACCTGTGCCTAACTAAGGTTGTGTTGTACTTACGTTTTATGAGCAGTGCTTATTTCCAAACCTGAAGGCCATGGTTTCTTCTTTTACCTGTGCATTAGCCGAACGTTGAAGTTGTTTCACCTAATCCTGTTGCTGGTTATCTGGGAGTGGGAGTGAAGAGGTGGATTTTCAGGCCCACAGAATGAAGAGGTAGGTTTCCAGGCTTGTGAGAAACTCTCTCCAGGTGGGAGAGTCTGCTAGGAAAGAAGAAGCCATTTTTCAGGCCTGTGATCAACTCTCTCTAGGTGTGAGAGGTTTTCAAGGAAGCGATTTTCCTAGAGGGAGAACAACTACAGCTATAGTGCTATGAGAATTCATGTCCGGCCTATTACTGAAGCCCTAGAAGGGAAGTGGGACACCTAAAGTACTGTTGAGAAGAGAAGGGGCACACTTCTTGAGGTGGGAAATGAATGCGGGGAATGAGAGGTTGTAGGATATTAGTGTGGGTTGGCTCCTGGGACAAAATACTTCTTATTGACTATGCAACTTCCCATTGTCTCAGCCTAACCTAGGAATCCCTTTACCTAGGTGGAATTTAGTCCTAGATCATGGGTGACCCACTACTGAGAGTGATGAGCAGCGTGGTCTAGGGATGGGACGTTCGTGGAAGGTCCGCCTGCAGTTGGTGGTCATCTATAAAAATATAAGTAACATTTATATGTTCATTTACATGATGTCTATTTGTACATGTTTTATATTCATGAGTATTTCCTGTATATGTTGTATGCGTAGGATTACTTTTATTTCGCATTAATATGTATATTAGCAGAACATGTTGTTTGTTTTATGTTTATATGTGTGTGTGTGTGTGTGTTGGCATGTTTTTTCAGACAGAGGCAGAGTATGTGTGTTTTTCATTGATGGTGAAGATCATCACGATCAGTAGCGCGGTGAAAATGGCATGGAAATGGAAAGATCAACAGTGAAGAGCAACAGTGATCGTTGGATCCCATTCATAATTCTCGATGACCACCATATCTGAATTCAGATAGGAAAGAGCATGTAGTAGAAGAGAATAGATATCAGGTGTCAGATATGAGCCAGAAGACTAACCATCATTGGATCCATAAGAAGGAGCATGGTCTTTATGTTCAAGATGAAGCGGGCATACAAAATCATGAAAGTAGGAGGATCGTCCATCTTCAAGAAGGACACTTGGCAAGCGACTAGAATTTCACTGACCTGCACATTGGAAGAGTCAACGGAACATGGTGTGGGAACTTACGATATGCGAAATCCCGAGAATTGATCTAGACCTTTGGATCGAGGTATGTTGTGGAACGTTGGATGCAGAGGACCCATGGCGAGTGATTGGCATTTCACTGACTAGAAAGTCAAAGAAAGGAGGTGCTCTATCCTATGAAATTGCGAAATGCGAAACCACGAATTAATCTGAGTTGTTGATCAAAGGGAGATCGTGGACCATTGATCAAGCATGACGAAGGCCCGTGAAGTTGTGAAATCATGATAAAGTCTTTACCATTGATCCAAGAGGAAGATGTGGTGAGGGATTAACATTTCGCTGACTAGAAAATCAAATGAAAGAAATGCTCTAACCTTGCAACTCGTGATATGCGAAATCATGATAAGGTATGGCCCGTGGTAATAGAAAAGGTCACATCATTGAAGGCTTAATGGAAGGATCTAATTTCTAAGGTCCATTTTAGTAGTTGCAACTTGGAGTGTCGAGACCCTTCATCACAGGAATCCTGAAACGCAAGATCGTGATGAGATCTGGACCATCAGATCATTGGAGATCTCGACCGCTGATCAGGTTCGATGAAGTTCATACGTTCGTGAAATGTGAAACACCTTTTAGTGTAGGTTGTGGTCACCGCCGATGGTCATATGAGAGGGAAGAGCTATCATGAAGCAAAGCTCCATTTCGGGGATCGCAACTTGGAGTGTGGAGACCCTTCGACACAGGATCGCCAAAATGTGAAATGCGAAAGGCATTCTGATTAGGCTTGTGGTCACAACTAGTGGGCATATAGAGTAAGCACAAGATCCATGATTGGTAATACAACGGTGCAGGTTAATCAGGAATATGATCGGAGGGCTACTATTTCACTTCAAAGATTAGTTGATCAGTTACGATTCAATTAGCAAAATTGAATCATGGTTCTTGATCGGTTGGCGATTCAGTTGTTGAGATGTTTTTGTCTTTTCCCAAAGAGATTCAAGGTGTAACTGATGAGGATGGTGTGTATAAAAGGAGAGATGCAACGACTGTGTAATGTTATTTTTTCTGACTGAAAAATGAGTTGAACTATAGAAAGGTAAAATTACAGTATGTGCAGTGTGCAGAAAGCTCAGAGATAAGGAATAGAAGCTGAACAAAATAGAAAAGGTGAAGAGAGAAGAATGTGAACATATCAAAGAAGCATGAGAAGGACAGAGAAAGAAAAGAAAGAAAGAGACAACAAGTCAAGCCAAGCATGAACAAAGCAGAAGGAATTGTAGAACAATGAAGAAGGGGTAAGAATGTAAATACCAATATTGTTTGTTTGTCAATCAATTATTCATAATCAGGGAGGAAGGGTGGTGATAGGGGGGGATGTGGTCCTCTAATATTCAAGTTGGTTCTTGAATATTGGAAGTTGTATCTTACATCTAGTTGTGGCTAGAAAAACAGGGTGGTGCTCGGGAAAACACAAAGTTTTATGTATACAAGTTGTTGCTTGTATAAATCCAGTTGGTGCTGGAATATTTAGGGAGTTGGTGCTTCCTTCTAGTGGGTTCTAGAGAAACTGGAGACTTGGTGCTCTCAACAAGTCGGATCTTGTAAAATAGAGGTAGTAACCTCACTTTGAGTTAGTGCTCAAACATAGATGATGTAGAGAACTTAAATCACTGCCTATCATTTCGAAGAAGAAGAGGTTTTCTCCCTTTATGGGTTTCCTCATGAAAATCTGTCTCTGTGTATATATTATGTGTGATTGATGCTCATTATTTTTTTTTTCATATGATGTATAATTTTGATGGTCACTTGATGAAATATTAAAAATTGTTTGATAGACTTTAAATTGTTTAAGCACAGTAACAACTGATTCGCCCCCCCTCTCAGTTGTCCTAGTACTTTCAACAATTGGTATCAGAGCGGGTTCCTTTTATTTAAAGGTAGATCTGTAAGCTTAAACATGACAAGTCATGAAGGGACTTCAGCCAGTAAGCCTCCTTTGTTTTATGGAACAAATCTTTCCTTTTGGAAAGTTATAATGAGAACATACCTAATGGCCTTAGGTGATGATGTTTGGGATGTAGTAGAGACTAGATATACAAAGCCTATTGTGTTGGCTTCCAAGGATGATAAGTTAGAATTTATATTTAATTCTAAGGGAATGAATGGTATCTTGAATGGACTTGCTGAAGCTGAGTTTGTAAAGGTGATGCATCTTGAAACTGCTAAAGCTATGTGGGATAAACTTATTAACAATTATGAAGGAAATGAGAAAGTAAAAGATGCCAAACTCCAAACATATAGGTTGAAGTTTTAACAACTAAAGATGAATGAAGATGAAATAGTTAGCAAGCATTTTTTAAGAGTTGAAGAACTTGTGGATTCCATGAAGGGTCTTGGTGACAAGATTGAAGAATCATTTTTAGTTCAAAAGATTTTAAGATCTCAACTTGATAAATTTAATCCAAAAGTCTCTTCAATAGAAGAAGTAAATGATCTTAAAACTCTTTCCATTGATAAAATCCTAGGAACTCTAACTGCATATGAAATGAGAATCAACAAATATAAATCCATTACTAGAGAAGCATATTTTAAAGAAGACAAGAATACTGATTCATATTTAGATGATATTGAGGCAAAATTTCTGAGAAGGTTAAATAAAGGATCAGGAAAATATCAAGGCAAGCTTCCCTTCAAATGTTTTAACTATGGTAAGATAGGTCATTTTGCATCTAAGTGTCCCCACCATAAGAAGGACCATAACTCTGATCATGAAAAGAAGTACAAATTCAAGAAATATAGTAAAAAGAAAAGTTTGTGTGCAAACAATGACAATTCCTCAGAAGACATAGATAGTGATTCTTCATGTGAAAACAAAGTGAATGATTTTATGCTTATGGCTATGGGAGATCTTGATGATGAAAACACAGGAGGTGAAATGGATGATGAAGAAGTTTTGCTGGATATGGAAGGTGAATTAATCAGTGCTTTGGAAGAAATTGACAAACTCAAATGTAAGAAGAGAAAACAAAAACAATTGTTGATGCACTTTAAAATGAATGGTGAAAAACCTGATGAAAACTTTTCTCTACTAAAAGTGGAGTTAGAAGAGGCAAAGAAAATAGAAGACATAATGAAACAACAGTTGTCAGAGAAGAAAGCGAGGTGTGAAGCCTTAGAAGAAGAGATAGTAAAAACCAGAAAATAAATGGAGAAGTTTAAGGCATTGTATCACCAAAATCTTCCAAGTATTAAAGCCTCAGAAGAATTAACTTTCATTCTAAATCAGCAAAGGAATCAAAAGTTGAAAGCTAGCTTGGGCTATGAAGAAGTAGTGATCATCCAAGTAATACAGAACCCATCAAGTTTGTCAAATCTACAATCATTGACAACAACCACTCTGCAGAAATAAAGAAAGAAAATCAACCACCAAGAAGGAATGAAAGAGAAAGTACCATAACCGAATCTATAGATCAAAGAAATAATACGAACACATTTTCTGATCAAAGAAATCATCGGCATGGAATAAATCGACTACAACCTTTTTTCTTGTACAAATGTTTTTTCTATGGTTATTTTTTTTTTTTCTGTTCTAACTTTGGTCACAAAGCTATAAATTGTTCTTTAAGATCTAGATATTTGAAATCAAGATACTCAAGGAATAATTATCTTCCACAACAAAGATTGAGACAACCAAGAAACAAATGACCACATACTATAAATCATGGGATGGATGGAGGAAGGGCGCAGGTGAAACATAACATCAATTATGAGAATAACAATTGTTATGATCTGTTATTCAGTGAACCAAAATGTTACATCTGTCATAACTATGGACATAAAGTTGCAGATTGTCGCTTAAGGAATTTTAAGCTAGATTTGAATCCTACTGCTGAAAATTTCAAGATTTGGAAGAAGAAAGAAGATGACAAGTGTACACTAGTGTTATCAGTCCAAAGACAAAATAATCCTTGGTATATTGACAGTGGATGTTCCAAACATATGACTGGAGACAAAAGTAATTTTCTAACTCTAAGTGAAAGAAAATTAGGGAATGTAACTTTTGGAAATAATGCACTAGGAAAAATAAAAGGTAAAGGAATGGTAAGTTTGAGTAATGGCAAAGGGAAAGATCAAGATGTGTTTTTTGTAGAAGGTCTAAAACATAATCTTCTTAGTGTCAGCCAAGTCTATGACTGAGGATGTGAAGTTGTTTTTACTTCTAAAGATTGTAGAATAAAATCTATGAATTCAGGATAGCTAGTTGCAAAAGGGATAAGAACAGAAAACAATGCCTATGTGTTAAAAGAAGAAAAAGAATAATGTCACTTAAGAAAGTATGATAAAAGTTGGCTATGGCATAGGAGAATTGGACACTTAAATTTTGATCATATAATCAAGCTCAAAAATAGTGGGGCAGTAAAGGATCTTCCAAAGATATCAAAGCCATATGATTATGTTTGTAAACCATGCCAGATAGGAAAGCTTACTCAGACACAGTTCAAATCTAAAAACTTTCCTTCAACAGAAAAACCTCTCTAGTTAGTACATATGGATTTATGTGGACCATCAAGGAAAGAAGGTACAGGAAAAGAAAATTATTTATGTTGATTATTGCTGATTATTCTAGACTAACATGGGTTTCCTTTTTGAAGGAAAAATCTGAAGAATTTGAAAAATTCAAAGTTTTTAAGGCTCTACTAAGAATCAAATAGGAAAAAGATTGAAAGCAGTAACGTTTGATAGAGGAGGAGAGTTTAGCTCATGGAACTTCAAAGAGTTCTGTGATAAACATGGAATCAAAAGAGAGTACATAATTCCAAGGACTCCACAACAAAATGGAGTTGTTGAGAGGCATAATAGATTAGTACAACAAATGGCAAGATCAATGATGAATGAAAGGAACATACCTTAAATATATTTGGGTGGAAGCAATTCATACAATTGTTCATATCCTTAACAAAGCACATCTCAGACCACAAAGTGACATGACTCTTATGAACTATGGTTTGGAAGACCTGCTTTAATCAAGAATTTTAAAGCCTTTGGGAGTAAATTTTATATTAATAATAATGATGAAAATATTGGCAAATATGATGACAGGGTTGATAAAGGTATCTTCTCAGGTTATGCTAAAAATAGTAAATAGTACATATGTTACAATAAGAGACTGCATAAACTGGTTGATTGTGTAGACATAAAAGTTGATGAAGAAATCTCGGTCAGAAATGTAAGCAGTGTTAAACCAAGAAAAAAAGATATAGTTGAAGATGAAGATAGAGGAGGAGAGTTTAGCTCATGGAACTTCAAAGAGTTATGTGATAAACATGGAATCAAAAGAAAGTACACAATTCCAAGGACTCCACGGAAAAATGGAGTTGTTGAGAGGCATAATAGATTAGTACAACAAATGGCAAGATCAATGATGAATGAAAGGAACATACCTCAGACATATTGGGTGGAAGCAATTGATACAGTTGTTCATATCCTTAACAAATCACATCTCATACCACACATTGAAAAGGATCTTATGAACTATGGTTTGGAATACCTGCTTCAATCAAGCATTTTAAAGTGCTTGGGAGTAAATGTTATATTAAGAATAATGATGAAAATATTGGCAAATATGATGACAGGTTTGATAAAGGTATCTTCTTGGGTTATGCTACAAATAGTAAACGGTACAGATGTTACAATAAGAGGTTGCATAAACTGGTTGATTGTATAGACATAAAAGTTGATGAAGAAATCCCGATTAGAAATGTAAGCAGTGCTAAACCAAGAACAAAATATATAGTTGAAGATGAAGATGAACAGGTCCAAGGATCATAAAGAGAAGAATCTGAATTAGATGAAGATACAAATACTCAGGCTGACATAAATCAACAGAAAGAAACAAACTCACCTCTCAGAACTGTTAGAAAGAATCATCCTGAAAATCAGATAATTGGAGATATAAATAAAGGAGTTCAGACAAGAAGGAAATTGATTAAAGACTCAGAACAATATCATGTTGCCTTTTTATCTATGATTCAACCTAAAAATTTTGATGAAGCCAACCAGCATGATGATTGGATTAGAGCTATGAATGAAGAGCTTGATCAGATTGAGAAGAACAATACTTGGGAGCTTGTTCCTAGACCTAAAGAAAAGAATGTAATAGGTTCCAAGTGGGTGTTCAAAAATAAAATGAATGAAAAAGGACAAATTGTTAGAAATAAAGACAGATTGGTATGTAAAGGGTATGCACAAGTTGAAGGTTAGGACTTTGATGAAAATTTTCTACCAGTGGAAAGATTAGAAGCCATCAAAATGTTTCTTTCATATTCATGTCATAAGAACTTTAAAGTTCATCAAATGGATGTTAAATCAACATTTCTTAATGGAGATCTAGAGGAAGAAGTATATATGGAGCAAACTGAAGGATTCTCATTGACAGATAACCCTGATTATGTTTGCAAGCTGAAGAAGGATTTATATGGACTGAAACAAGCACCACGAGATTGGTATTATAGACTGGACAATTTTTTAGACAAAGGATTCAAGAAATGTATTGTTGATAGCAATCTCTACATAAAAACTGAAGGTGATGATTTACTAGTTGTTTTGATTTATGCCGATGACATTATTTTTGGATGTAATAATGATTCCTCTGTTCAGTGGTTTTATAAATCTATGCAAACCGAGTTTGAGATGTCCATGATAGGAGAATTGTCATATTTTCTTGGCTTACAAGTAAAACAGAGTTCTCTCAAGAAATTTTTATCTCTCAAGAAACATATTTGAAAGAGATGTTGAAGAAATTTCAAATGGAAGATTCTTCTCATGTTAGTACACCTATGGTGGTTTGTTGCAAGCTCAGTAAAGATGAAATTTCACCCGATGTTGATCAAAGGATGTACCGATCAATGATAGGCAGTATTTTATACATCACAACTTCACGTCCTGATATAATGAAAGTTGTTGGAATGGAAGGTCGCTATCAGTCTGCTCCTAAACAAAGTCATCTAGTAGAGGTAACAAGGATATTCAAGTACTTGAAGGGCACAATGAATTATGGTCTGTGGTATCCCAGAAATCAGAACTTTCAGTTAACTGCTTATTCAAATGCCAATTGGGCAAACTGTGTTGATGAGAGAAAAAGAACCAGTGGAGGAGCATTCTTCCTGGGTGACTCATTAGTAGCATGGCTTAGTAAAAATCAAGGATCCATTTCATTATCAACTACAGAGGCAGATTACATTGTTGTTGCTATTTGTTGCACACAGATTTTATGGATGATACAAACTCTTGCATATTTGAGGGTCACTTATACTGATCCTATTCCACTTCACTGTGATAACACCAGTGCCATTAGTGTCTCCAATAACTCTGTTCTTCACTCCAATACTAAGCATATCCAAATAAAATATCATTTTCTCAGAGAACAATTTACAAATAGAGTGGTTCGGCTGAATTATATTCCTTCCACAGAACAAATAGTTGATATATTTACTAAACTGTTAGCAGCGACCCCTTTTGGATATCCTCGTCAAAAGTTGGGGGTTATAACTTCCTCCATCTAATGTATTCACCTGGTTAGGGGGAGTACTTATTGAATATCTGTTGTATTTCTAAGATGCTCATAATTGACAGGGGGAGTATGTACTGCAAAAACTCAGGGGGAGCGTGTTTCTTCTTTGAAATTGATGTCAAAGGGGGAGAAAGTGTGGTGATTTCAAGGATGCTACAGTGGTAGTAATTTCAAGGATGCTACAGTGGTATAGTTGCATGTTGTTCAAGGGGTTTCCATCAATGCCAAAGGGGGAGATTGTTGGCATGTTTTTCAGAAAGAGGCAGAGTATGCGTGTTTTTCATTGATGGAGAATATCAAATGATCAGTAGAGCAACGATAATGGCATGGAAATGGAAATATCAACAATGAAGAGAAACAATGATTGTTGGATCCCATTCAAAATTCTCGATGACCACCAGATTGGAATTCAGATAGGAAAGAGCGCATAGTAGAAGAGAATAGATCTCAGGCGTCATATCTGAGCTCAAAGACTGACTATCATTGGATCCATATGAAGGAGCATGGTATTTACATGCAAGATGAAGCGATCATACAAAATCTCGAAAGCAGGAGGACTGTCCATCTTCAAGAAGGACACATGGCAAGCAACTAGAATTTCGCTGACCTGCACATTGGAAGAGTTAATGGAACATGGTGTGGGAACTTACGATATGCAAAATCCCAAGAATTGATATGGACCTTTGGATCGAGGTATGTTGCAGAACGTTGGATGCAGAGGACACATGGCGAGCGATTGGCATTTCACTGACTAGAAAGTCAAAGAAAGGAGGTGCTCTATCCTATGAAATCGTGAAATGCAAAAGCATGACTTAATCTGAGTCGTTGATAAAAGGGAGATTGTGGACCATTGATCAGGCATGAAGAAGGCTTGTGAAGCTACAAAATCATGATAAGATCTTGACCGTTGATCCAATAGGGACATGCGGCGAGGGATTAACATTTCGCTGACTGGAAAGTCAAAGGAAAGAAATGCTCTAACCTTGCAACTCACGATATGCAAAATCGTGATAAGGTCTGGCCCGTGGTCATAGACAAGGTCACATTGTCGAAGGATCAAGGGAAGGAGATAATTTCTAAGATCCATTTTGGAAATCGCAACTTGAAGTCTCGAGACCCTTCATCAAAGGAATCCTGAAATGCAAGATCACAATGAGATCTGGACCATCGGATCATTGGAGATCTCGACCGTTGATCAGGCTTGATGAAGTTCATAAGTTCAAGAAATGTGAAACACCTTTTGGTGTAGGTTTTGGTCACCGCCGATGGTCATATGAGAGGGAAGAGTTAGCATGAAGCTAATATCGATTTAGGGGATCACAACTTGGAGTGTGGAGACTCTTCAACACAGGATTGTCGAAATGTGAAATGTGAAAGGAATTATGATTAGGCCCATGGTCACAGCCAGTGGGCATATGGAGTAGGCATGAGATCCATCATTGGTAATACAACAGTGTAGGTTAATCAGGAATATGATTGGAGGGCTATTTTTTCACTTCACAGATTAGTTGATCAGTTACGATTCAGTTAGCAAAATCGAATCACAGTTCTTGATCGGTTGGCGATTTAGTTGCTGAGACGTTTTTGTCTTTGCCCAAGGATATTCAAGGTGTAACTGATGAGGATGGTGTGTATAAAAGGAGAGATGCAGTGACTGTGTAATGTTGGTTGTTCTGACTGAAAAATGAGTTGAACTATAGAAAGGTAAAATTACAGTATGCACAGTGTGAAGAAAGATCGGAGATAAGGAACATAAGCTAAACAGAATAGAAAAGGTGAAGAGAGCAGAATGTGCACATATCAAAGAAGCATGAGAAGGATAGAGAAAGAACAGAAATAAAGAGACAACAAGTCAAGCCAAGTATGAACAGAGAAGAAGGAATTGTAGAACAGTGAAGAAGGGGTAAGAATTGAAATACCAATATTGTTTGTTTGTCAATCAATTATTCATAATCAGGGAGGAAGGGTGGTTCTAGGGAGTACTATGGTCCTATGATATTCAAGTTGGTGCTTGAATATTGGAAGTTGTATATTCCATCTAGTTGTGGCTATAAAAACAGGGTGGCAGGGTGGTGCTCGGGTAAACACATAGTTTTTTGTATACAAGTTGTTGCTTGTATAAATCCAGTTGGCGCTGGAATATTCAGGGAGTTGGTGCTTCCTTCTAGTGGGTGCTAGAGAAACCAGAGAGTTGGTGCTATCAACAAGTTGGATCTTGTAAAACAAAGTTAGTAGCCTCACTTGGAGTTGGTTCTCAAACATATATGATGTACAGAACTTAAAAGATTGCCTATCATTTCGAAGAAGAAGAGGTTTTCTCCCTTTATGGGTTTCCTCGTGAAAATCTGTCTCTGTGTATATATTATGTGTGATTGATGCTCATTATTTATGTTGTTCATATGATGTATAATATTGATGGTCACTTGATGAAAGAAAATGGTTTNGATATATAGATATATAGATATATGTGCAGATGGTATTGTTATTTCTATGAGGTAGAATGGCCTAGCCTAGGTGGTCCGGGGTGGTACAAATTGGTATCAAAGTTTGAACAGAGAAGAATTTGTAGTAGCATGTCTTAGATTGGGTGCTTGGGGATGTTACACCTCCCTCTCAATGAGGGTGGACATTCTGTATCACACCAAGATTGTCTATGAAGTACTCATACTTCACTCTAGATAGAGCCTTGGTGAGAATGTCCATTATCTACTCATATATGGATATGTACTAGAGCTCTATAGCTCCTCTTTGCACCATGAATCAGATGTAATAATATTTGATACATATGTGCTTTGACTTGTCATGAAATACATGGTTCTCTATAATCCTTACGTAACTTTGATTGTCACAATGTATCCAAGTTGGCTCCAATTCTAGATCAGATATCCTGACAAGAAATTTCCGAAGCCACACTTCTTCATGGGTTTCCACACTGGTTGTGATATACTCTAACTCTGTTGTACTGAGTGTCACTGATGTCTACTTCCTGCTCAACCATGAGATCATACCTGATCCCAGACTGAAGAAACATCCATAATTACTCTTCCGATCCACTGGACTCTCTACCCATTCAAAGTCTTTATATCCCTGTAGATTCACATCTTTACCTAAGACATATCTCAATCCATATAAAATCGTACCACGTAGGTACCTCACCATATGTTTTGTTTCCATATAATGTAGATGTCTTGGGTTAACCATGTACTAACTTAAGGCATTCATTGCAAAAATATGCCTAGACTAGTGTTAAACAAGTACATCAAAGATCCAAGCAATTGTATGTACATCATGGGATCCATCAAATATAAATATGAATCACTCAGTAGAGTCATATTTATCCTCGGTAACAAGATAGATTTAGAGAGAAGATGTATTTTAGTCATGGAGTTTATGAGAAAGGATTATAATCATATTCAATAAAATAAGGATTCACCTCATAAAATATACCAAAAGTAAATTTTAGCTTTCAGTGGCTGAGTGGTAATTTTACAATGTAATGAGTTTCTGAAAGGTTTCCTTTTCGGCGACTAAATCAGATTTTCAAGGGAAAATGAGCAACCGAAAGTGCAGAAAAGTCTGTTTTTACTATGTTGAGTCATCATTTTCAAATGATGATTCTGAGCAACTGGAGAATAATTTTGAGAAATGGTAAGAGGCTTTTGTTACTATCACGTCAAAGAACAATAAAATCTATCATTTTTCCTATAGGTGTCATATATTGGGAGAATCGAATTCATCTCTGAGCCCTAATTTTCGGATCTCAGAATTTCCTTGTTTGACACATGTTTTTTAAAATGCATATACCATGGAAAATGAAAACAAATATCAAATAAATGAGAGGTTTTTTCTCACAACAAACCAATATACAAAAGCCTCTTCCATTTTGTACATAAGTGTTTTTTTTAAGAGATATGGGTCAATCTTTGAGCAACATATTTCCATAAATTTATGTCTTTTCCAACCACCTCACAAATTCGAATTTGAGATAGGAAAAGAGGTTATTAGATCCATCTTTTGAGGATATTGAAACTGATTTGTAAATATTATTTAAAGCCAACAGAGACACATTTCATGGGGTGGGAATAACATTCTGAGGACTGTGGTTCTATTCTTGAAGACTTGTACATTTCATCCTTTGGAGATGTCCATTAATATATCTTGACATCGAGCTTCTTTCACTGTGTTACTTAGTTTTCCATCTCCTTTCTTTCCAAGTTTATGTATATTCAAGTTGTCATCCCATCTCTTCGTTGGTATACTAAAATTATATACTTTGCTTCTAATGTTTGTCTTAATGCCAGATAGTTGTTATCCTATTGGTTCATTCATAAGCTAAAGTTGCAAGTATTTACCTATTGGGTCTGGCCATATATTATATGCAATCTTATATATGTTTCTGCGAGTGTGAAGAGTATTTCGCCTATCATTACTGACCATCCACATATACTATTGTGTAGGTATTTCTATTAGCATAATAGGTATTCTCCATGTTTCCACACATTGAGTTAAAACTTTCTGAGTTACATAGTTGAAAGCCTTGGTCTTTCAAGTGACTGATGTATTCCTAAGTGGACATGAATTTATAATTTCATCCGATATGATCCTCTTTTCCTCCACATTATTGACCTTTTTAAAGTTACCAATCTTACACCCTTCTACAGTCGGGGAGTGATTTCTTGGAGAGATAACAAAATGGCATCGTTGTTGGGGAACGAAAGTGAAAGAAAAGTTTCCCTTGGAGAACGATAAAGATCTGATTCTTGATGGAAGACAAGAGACAGACATAAAACTTGACTGTTATCATCTGACTGGCGACTCCACATTAAAGACTCCACTTGGAAGAATCCAGCGGATAGAAGATGATGAGGCTGAATTCAAAATCCAGGTACCAGTTCATTAGTTTACTTTATGAACTACTGTTATTCTTTATCATCACCTTTATACTTTTCCCTTCACACGTTAAAAGAATTATCCTCTGTTTTGTATATTCTAAAAATTATCATCCATCTTTTATAAATCCATTTTTAGAAGAAGATTTGCAGCTTGCTTGTATTGTAGAAGTTAAATGAGTTTTTGTGCCTCGGTTCATTTATAAAAATGACCTCTGTATTCAAATTCCTTCTGAATTTGATCAGCTATGTAACCTTGAAGAAATCAAAACTGATTCAAAACCTATACAGAGCTCAACACTTGTTTCCATAACCTCTGAACCTTGTCAGAAATTGCTATCTCTCATGATCAGCCCACAACCTTTCAAATCAAAATCAGGATGAATATGTTTAAGACATTAAATCTTCCCTCTCATCTTCATCCTTAACCTTTTGACTGTTATGAATATCTCCCTTGGCTTTATGGAGTGAATCAAGCTTCAGCTGAGATGCATTTGCAATCTTTTGAAGATTTTATTGATCGTTTTTATATTGTTTATGAGGATGTTATCATGATATTTTTCTCTAGGTCATTGATTAGAGATGATTATATATGGTTCAAGAGTTTAATATCTGACTCCATTGGATCTTGGATAGAATTCACTGATGTTTTTATGAAACATTGGGGTGAACAAAAATCACTAGACTCATACCTTGTCGATTTTTATGAATTGAAGAGAGAGGAAGGTGAAGCTTTTCCCGTCTTCAATCGAAGGTTTTACATAAGCTATCATGACATGCCTTTGGAGATCAGGCCTACAGAGACAAATGCCATGATATATTATGTGATGGGACTACATTCAAAACTTTCCCTTCTTTTGCTAGAAAGGAAATCTTCATCATTAAGCATTTTGTTTGAAGATGCTTTAGAGGTGGAGGAAAATATTGATGCTTACAGGAGGATCCGAGAGCAGGTTGATTTTGAAAATCTACATAAATTTGAACCAACAAAATGTCAGTATAGTTCAAAATTTGAGCAGGAAGATAATGACTATGAGGCAGTTTTAGAACAACAACAAGCAACTAAGATTATCTTTGAATGTGAATGTAAAATTTATGATCAATTTACAAAGCATGTTGAACCTATGATAACTCATGATCGTATAGACAACTACATTTTTATAGCTGATCAAAATCTCTGTTATTCAAATACTGCTCTATCATCATTTTTTGAACACTATTATGAAGAAGAGGTCAAAGGCTTTGATGATCACAAGGTAATCATAATAGAAGAAGAAGGCTATCAATCTTTTGGTAGAGAAGCAATCATACAGGTGGAACTTTTTCCTGAAGACCAACATATTTTTTATATCAGTTTCAAAGATCCAGTGGCAACCTTCATAGAATTATACATTTCAGAGAACATGAAGACTTCAGATTTGTTAAACTTATCAGTATTTCCAGATGATTTTTGTTTTGTGAATGCTTTTTTATCACTGTTGTTGCATTTCAAACATCAAATATTGATGAGTGAGGATGATGAAATCATTTCAGTATTAAAATTACTTGTATGGATTTTATGGAAATTTGCCTTTACCTAACCAAATTATAAAAGTGGTTAGAGTAGAGTAGGTAGGAAATAAGCTTACTTCCCAAGCATTCCTTTTCTTTCATTTTGCAACAGATGTAACAATTACTTTGTGTGAATAAAGGACGTCTTGAATATATACAGAGATCATCCATACAGTCATGGAAGATTTTCATAAAGAGGTGAAATGGATGACTCCATGCCCAATGGAATACTGACCCCATGCCCATGCAAGACTAGACATTAAGTTCAGATTTTATTTTTCAGGAAAGGCATTAGATCTATGGTTATTGGAAACCTTGCAGTAAGGTCTCAATCCCAATTGGAGCCAGATGTTAGCGATAAAAAATGATTTCCAAAATCATTGAGATTTCACATGACAAGATAGATTTAGAGAGAAGATGCATTTTAGTCATGGAGTTTATGATAAATGCTTATAATCATATCAATTCAATAAAATAAGGATTTCACCTCATAAAATAAATCAAAAGTAAATTTTATCTTTTGGTGGCTAAGTGGTAATTTTACAATGTAATGAGCTGCCGAAATTTTTCCTTTTCGGTGGCTAAAACAGATTTTCAAGGGAAAATGAGCTACCAAAAGTGCAGAAGAGTGTATTTTTACTATGTCGAGCTATGATTTTAAAATGATGATTCTAAGATACTGAAGAATCATTTTGAGAAACAAGCAGAGGATTTTGTTAATAACATGTCAAAGAACACTAAACTCTCTCATTTTTTCTACAGGTGTCATAGATTGGGAGAATTGAATTCATCTCTGAGCCCTAATTTCTGGATCTCAGAATTTCCCCGTTTGAAACATGTTTTTGAAATGCAGATCCAGGAAAAATGAATATGAATATCAAAGAATTGAGAGAGGTTTTTTCTCACAACAAACCAATAGAAAAAAGCCTCTTCCAGTTTGTATACAATTGTTTTGGTTTGAGAGATATGGGTCAATATTTGAGAAGCATATTTCCTGAAATGTTTTTCTTTTCCAGCCACCTCACAAATTCGAATTTGAGATAGGAAAAGAGGTTATCAGATCCATCTTTTGAGGATCTTGAAACTGATTTGTAAATATTATTTAAATCCCATAGAGACATAGTTCATGGGGGAAGAAGAACAGTCTGAGGACTGTGGTTCTATTCTTGAAGACTTGTACATTTCATCCTTTGGAGATGTCCATTAATATATCTTCACATAGAGTTTCTTTCACCGTGTTACTTAGTTTTCTATTTTGTTTCTTCCCAAGTTTATGTATATTCAATGATAGAAGGTTGTTATCCCATCTCTTTGTTGGTATACTAAACTTAAATACTTTTCTTCTGATGTTTGTCTTAATTCCAGATAGTTGTTATCCTATTGGTGCATTCATAAGCTAAAGTTGCAAGTATTTACCTGTTGGGTCTGGCCATATATTAAATGCAATCCTATATATGTTTTTGTCGATGTGAAGAGTATTTTACCTATCATTACTGGCCATACACATATACTAATGTATAGGTATTTATGTTAGCATAATAGGTATTCTCCATGTTTCCACAGATTAAGTTAAAACTTTCTGAGTTACATAGTTGAAAGCCTTGGTATTTCAAGTGACTGATGTATTCCTAAATGGATATGAGTTTATAATGTCATCCGATCTTATCCTCTTTTCCTCCAAATTATTGATCGTTTTAAAGTTACCAATCTTACACCCTTCTACAGTCGAGGAGTGATATCTTGGACTGATAACACATCCCATTGTGGAAGAAATTGCAATAATCGATCTAATGGAAGTGTACTTTGGTACATGATCAAATGTCTCATCGTATTCTTCTTCCTCTATCTGGGAGAATAATGTAGCCAAAAATATTTCTTTGTACTTCTCTATGCTGCCATCTGCATCATGCTTGATATTGTAGATCCATTTGGAAGTCAACACTGACTTCCCTTCTGGTCTCAAAAACACCTCCCACACATCATTCTTCATGATGGACTGATACTCCTCCATCATTTCATCCTTCCATTCCTCCTTCTCAACAACTTCTTCAAAGGTGGAAGGATTTGAATCAGTGATGTTTCTCATCAATGCCACATAGATAGAAATCTTATGTGGTCCCTTGCTCTCTCTAAAAGAGCCATTGGGAGCAAATCTTGTCTATGAAGTACTCATACTTAACTCTAGACAGAGCCTTGGTGAGAATGTCCACTATCTGCTCATATATGGATATGTATAGGAGCTCTATAGATCCTCTCTGCACCATGTATCAGATGTAATAATATTTGATATATATGTGCTTTGACTTGTCATGAAATACATGGCTCTTTAGAATCCTTACGTAACTTTTATTGTCATAATGTATCCAAGTTGGCTCTAATTCTAGATCAAATATCCCTGCAAACAACTTCTGAAGCCACACTTCTTCATGGGTTTGCACACTAGCTGTGATATACTCTGACTCTGTTGTATTGAGTGCGAATGTTGTCTACTTCCTACTCAACCATGAGATCATACTTGATCCCAGACTGAAGCAAAATCCATAATTACTCTTTCGAGTCACTGGACTCCCTGCCCATTCAAATTTTGTATATCCCTACAGCTTCACATCTCCACCCGAGACATATATCAATCCATATAAAAGCGTACCATGTAGGTACCTCAACATATGTTTTGTTTCCATATAATGTACATATCTTGGTTTAGCCATGTACTATATCAACGCATTCACTGCAAAACATATGTTTGGACTGGTGTTAACCTGGTACATCAAGGATCCAATCAATTGTCTGTACATCGTGGGATCCACCAAATATAAATATGAATCACTCAGTAGATTCATACTTATCATAATGGGTGTGGCCATGGACTTGCAATCCATCATTCTAAATCTCTATGGTATCTCAACAATATATTTTCCTTGGCTAAGGAAATTATCATCTGATCTCTACAACAGATCCAATTCAAAAAAATAATGTATCATACCTAGATCCTTCATCTCAAACTATGAAACAAGCTCCATCTTGCACCCAACTATTATTTTATCATCTCCTATCAGAAACAAGTCTTCCATGTAGAGAACCAATATGAATGGACATCTATTCTCAAACTTATAGTAAAGGTTGGGATCCACATCACTCTTGGTAAATCCCAAGCTCATCGAGTAGTTATCTATCCTGGCATACCTTGCCTTGGGTTCTTTCTTCAATCCGTACAAGGCCTTATTCAATCGAAAAACATGGGGCTCTTTTCCATGGATGACAAAAACTTATGGTTGTTCTACATACATTTCTTCCTCTATTACACCATTCAGGAAACAAGTCTTAACATCCATCTAGTGTATTTTTCATCCCATTGTGAAAGAAATTGCAATAATTGATATAATGGAAGTGTACTTTGCTACATGATCAAATGTCTCATTGTATTCTTCTCCCTCTATCTGGGAGAATAATGTAGCCAAAAATATTTCTTTGTACTTCTCTATGCTACCATCTACATCACGCTTGATCTTGTAGATCCATTTGGAAGTCAGCATTGACTTCCCTTATGGTCTCAGAACCGCCTCCCACACATCATTCTTCATGATGGAATAATACTCCTCCATCATTTCATGCTTGCATTCCTCCTTCTCAACAACTTCTTCAAAGGTGGAAGGATCTGAATCAATGATGTTGCTCATCAATGCCACATAGCTGGAAAAGTTATGTGGTCTCATTCTCTCTCTAAAAGAGCCTTTGGGAGCTGCATGTCCTTCAAATTCCTGTAAGGTGTTTCAGAGCCAAGTTGGTATCTTGCTAGTGATTATAGCTTCTCTCGGTGGATCTACAAGTCTCTCCGACTCTACCATCTCATTATGAAATTTTGAAACGGGTTCCTCTGGTGTAGAGTCTTCCCTGAATACTTCCTTTGGAGCCTCCTACTCCTTTCGGCCCTCATCCATGTGAGACTCCCTTGATCTTCTGAATGATTCATCTTCATGAAATGTTACATCATGACTAATATCAATATGTCTCTTCCTAGGAATGTATATTCTGTAATCCTTCGAAGTCTCACTGTATGCATTGAATGTTCCATTATTTCATGAAGGTTCCAACTACATTCTCTACTCCTTTGGAATAGGTATAAATATTGGACAACCAAAAATTATCAAGTGACTGATTTCTGGTTTCTGTCCACTGAACACCTCTTCAATTGTCTTGTTCCCCAATATCTTGTGAGGACTTATATTCTAGACATACACAAACTTAATGGAATCTTCTACCCATAAATGCATGGGTATGCCCTGGTCATGAATCATCTCTTTTGTCGCTTATACAATGTATATGTTATTTCTTTCTGCAACCCCATTCTGTTGGGGGTTGTAGGGAGTTCTTATCTCCCTCTTAATCCTTGCTTCTTTGAAAAATTATTTAAAATCATTTAAGGTGTACTCACCTCCATTATCAAATATCAAGACTTTAATCTTCCTTTCAAATATATTTTCAACTAAATTCTTGAATTCCTGAAACTTTTTTATGACATCATCTTTTGTTTTCAAAAAGTAGATCCATGTCTTTCAAAAATAGGCATCTATGAATAAGACATAGTATACAAAGTTGCCTAAGGATGGAACCATGATCTGTCCACATACATCAGAGTGTATGATATCCAATATACCCTTGGACCTATTTTCATTGATAGTAAAGATTCCCTTGACATTATTTCCAAGTGCGCAACCTTTGCACACTCCATCACGTTCTACCTGAATGTTGTGTAGACATGTAACCATATTTCCCAATATCAATAGTTCTCTCTAGCTTATGTGGGAAAGTCTTCGGTGCCATAGATCACTTGAGCTAACACTGTTGTGTACAAGGGATTGTTCGTGGTGTCCCTTTAATTTATATAGTCCTCCCTCTCGAATACCAATCATGGTAACTTTATCAATGATTGAACTCTTGGGCAATAGAATAACTTGGCCATCCACAAAATCACCCTAAATCCTTTATCTTATAAAGAAGAGATGGAAAGTAAATTCTTCTTTAAGTTTTGCACAAACAAAATATCTTTAATTAAGAGGTGGTTACTTGATTAAAGTTGTAGGAAGGATTCTCCAACGCCTTAAATGACTACATGCATGGAATCATCCCCAAGCTTCACTTGAAGCGATGAGATATTTTTTATCATATTTAAAAGAGATTTTGGGATCCGGTCATGTGCTTGGAGGCATCGTTATCTATGAACCAGGTGTCACTACCTTGAGTGATGATTCCCGTGAGTGCTGAAACAAATACAAAGTCTTCATCCTTTGATTTTTTCTCTTCAGCTTCTGTTGTATGTGCATGGTGCTTCTTCTTATTTCCTTTTTCATGTTTATGAGGGAATAATGAGACATAATGTCCCATATTCTTGCAGGTGTTGGATCTAATATTTAACTCATCATTCCTATGTTGTGGTTTCTTAGACTTATTTGGGTTTCCTTATTCCCTTTCCTTTCTTTTCTTCACTTGGGAAGAAAGTGGTTTATTTTCATCATTAGTCTTATGTGATTTGTATATCAACCTAGATTCCTCTTAGGTACCGTCTACCCATAGCTTGTTGAACTTGCGAAATTTTATTTTGGCGCAAATCCCTTGAACAAATGGATCCCAAGAAGAGGGAAATCCATTGAGTGTAGTAGTCACGATTTCGATGTCTTCTATTGGATCTGAAATAGTTTCTAACTAGTCCTCGATCTGCAAGATCCTCATGAAAAAGTTGGCTACTTCTTCTTACTTGTTCATTTTCACGTTTCTAAGTTGACACCTTAGAGTAAGATTTGGACTGGTATTCTTAATTTCATAAGTTTGGTTAGGGAATCAAACATTTCCTTTGGTGTCTTTAGTTCTGATACATTAGGTATTGAATCATCCTTTATTGAGTCTATCAAGATCTTCTTGGCCTTGACTTCATTCTTCATAAACTTTTCTTCGGCGTCTTCTTCTTCTTGTTATGGAAGAATCTTCTTGATACGATCCAATAAATAATTTTCTTATAGAATGAGGATAAATCTATGCTTCCAGGATCTTAATTTATCTGCTCCATCCCATCTATCATCAACTCTAATGCTGGTTGACATTGTTCATTGGTAGAAACTCTAGCAATGAAAAAACTCAATTTTTCAAACTTCACCAAACTGTGCGATAAGGGTTTCAGGGGGTGCGCTAGGGTAGGGTGCACTTATCTATGAAATGATTATCCACAACTACCTTAATATAGTGCTCAACGAGCTTGGCAAATTATTGTAGTTGTAAGGTGTTGTTGCAACGATCTTCCTTCTAGTGGTCAAATTATTCTAAAGGTAACCATCTCCGATACCATGTTATTTTTTTCTTATTTATAGAGAATTAGAGTTACTGTTGTTATTTTACTTCATTACCATTAACATATATGTATCATGTATTGAGAAGTATCACCATAAATAAGAGATAAAAAGAACACAAGAGATTTATCCTTGGAAAAACCCAACAACCTTTATTAGATAGATTCCTTTCACAAAATCCAACTATTCACTAGCTCTCAAGAGACACATACAATATATTAACCCTACCACTAGGTTAGTTCACCTCTAGTTCCCACAATTGAAACAATAGTACAATACAAGAAAAGCGCACCTCCTTAGAGATATAACGCACAAGATAAAGCAACCACCAAGAATAACCAAAGACCCTAACTCTTCCAATCCTCTTCCACTCCTCTTCCTCCTCATACTTGCGCACATTTTCATCAGTGAGAGAGTGTGTTGTGTGTATGTCCAAATGAGCTAGATGTCCTTCTTATTTATAGTCTTCAAGTCAACTGCCTGGGCCAACTTCTTCTCTAGAATCTTATTTTTACTTTTCTCTTTTCTGTGTGGGATAAATTTTATTCTGGGTATCCTTCTTATTGTTTAATGGTCTTCCTAGACTTATAGAATATTCTCTTCATCTAAGAAAGGTATTATAGAGGAAATTCCCTCCCGCAACTACCAAAACATCAACAATCATGATCGTGGAATTGCTTGTACTTGGAATTGGATTTATGCACAATATCCTAAACTTGTTGTTGGATGTGATGGAGGCAATCAACAAATTTGGATGATCAATCAACCTCTGTCTGAGCATGGGAGGATTCTTCATGTGCAGATAGAGCTATGTCAATGGGGCCCAATGGTTGAAACCCCTAGCACACCTTAAAAGGGTTGTGGCCAATAGAGATGTGGATAGGTCTATAGTAGCTATGTTGAAAATAAGGAAGGATTTCAACCCATGTGTGTGGATGTTTGGAATTATACATTCATAAGATATGGACAATCATCATGTTGACTACCTATGTTTTTACATCAGTCTTTGGGTGGAATGAAGTCAATTTGGTTAACTTGGTGTCCATCATTGACCATAGGTTGTACCAAAAGGTTCTCAGTCACTTATTGTCTCTATCGAAGATAATATTTTGTGGTATCCCAAAATGAACCCAAACATTTGTGAAGAATATCGTGGCCGTGGCCTCAGTTGTGATGCTCTTCTTGTAGGGTGACAAAATTTCCATCTTAGAGAATTTACCAATGACAACGAAGACATAGTCATTCCCATTCTTGGTTGAAGCAAGACCGGACATGTAGTCCATAGACATGGACTCCCAATGCCTATATGGAGTAGTCATAGGGGTGTATAACCCCTTTTAATTGATGGTGGGCTTGGAAATGGCATAGGTAGTGCAATATCTGATGTACTTGCGAAAATCTTGTCAAAACTTCGACTAATAAAAATGATTCTGAAGTACTACCAATTTCTTTTATAAACCCAAATGTATTGCTTCCCAACTGTAATGAGATTCCCAGATCAAATTTGCACACTTGATTGAATGAACACAAAGATACCTCAAATGGAATAATAATCCATGTTGGAGATGAAAGTTGGGAATTGTTTTTCCCACGCTCAATGTCTGATAGGAAGTAGAAAATTCAGATTCATTATTTTATAATTTTTTCCATCGACATGTCTCATGCCCATAAGAGTTAAGAAATGTGGTTAGTTCTGCCACCAGGGGTCAACTGAGGAAATCTCTGACATGGTTGGTTCTACCCTTCTTGTACTTGATATTCATGTGGAATTGCTACAGGTACGTGGAACACTTTTGATGCTGGTCATTTTGAAACTTTCCTTGTGTCCCTATGAATTGCAGAGTCCCGTGACCAATGTGGATGGTCATTTTGTTTCCTAGAATGTAATTCTTCCACTATCAACATGCTTACACAATGGAGTACACTTCTTTGTCTTAGGTGGGGTTTCTTCAGACAAAATCATATAGAGTTTCACTATGATAGGCTATTGTATGCCCATGTTGAGTGAGGGATGCAATGATAGCATAATCTGAAGAATCTATCTCAATCTCAAATGGTTTTTGCAAGTCTAGAAGAATGAGGACTAGTGCTGAGCAGCGACGATATTTCAGATCCTGGAATGATTTATGTTGATGTGAGAACCACACAAAATTTTCCTTCATGCCACCCTTGGTCACCTAGCTTAGGTACCAATTAATATGAGAGAACCCCAACACAAACTGTGGGTAGAAGTTAGAAAGTCTCAAGAAGTTGCAGAGCTCGGTCATTGTTTTCGAGGCCAACCAATCATGGATGACTTGGATCTTGGATGGAAGCACATGTACACCCTTCTCATACATGATGTATACCAAATATTGGATTATCTTCATGTCGAAGGAAAACTTCTCCAAATTTTCATATAACTTGCAATGTCACAGGGTGCCCAACACCTATTGAATATGGTCCAAATGTTCCTCCCAAGTTTTGTTGAAGATGAGGATTTCATCCAAATATAAAAACGCGAATTATTTTGTGAATGGTCATAATATATCATTCATCATACACATGAATTTGATCGAGGCATTATTTAATCTAAAAGGAATGACCAACCACTCAAATAGACCTTGTTTGGCCTTGAAGGCTATCTTCTAGACATCATTTTTCTCAATCAACACCAAGTGGTAACCTGACTTCAAATCAATCTCACTGAAAAAATTGGCTCCCTTGAGATGATCGAGAAGATCATCAATCCAGTGAATTGGGTACTGGTTCTTGACTGTGATCTTGTTCATGGATCTTTAATCAATACAAATTCTCCATGTCCCATCCTTCTTTTGTACTAGAACAATTGGGCTCCCTCAAGGTGAGGAGCTTGGTTTGATGTGGCCCTTCAGAATTATTTCTTGGATCTGGCATTTTATTTATTCAATCTCCATAATAGAACTCTTGTGTATAGGGTCCTCAGTTTGAGGAGCACCAGGTGTTGGATCAATTGAGTTCTTTACTTGACAGTGCATAGGAACCCTAGTAGGCAAGATGGGTATGTCTTTGTACTGCTCGACTATTCCGTCCACCTATTATTGCTAGGAAGAGAGACCCCATGCATAGGTTTTGGAAGTTGCAATGACCTTTCATTCACATTTCGATCAAACCATACAGAGGAGAAATCTCCCAGTATGAGAAACCACCTTTATGCACTTTTTCATCGAGAGCAAAGAGACTGTCGTATTTGGGACTGCCTCTAGTACCCTATAGAGTTGATCTCCAAAACATTATAAAATTCATAAACATCATGACACTTCCACATATATTGTTTTCCTAGAAAAACATCACAAAATTCAAGTGGTGAAACATCACACAATACCTCGTCTTTGAAGGGTTTGATTCCGTAGTGTAGGACACATTGTTGGCTTACGCATATGTCTCGTCCCTCGCTGAGACAACCGATGGTGTATGGATGAGGATGCTACGTCATTGCCAATTTCAACCTCTTGAAAACCTCGACTAAGATCAATTTTTTATTCCTACCGCTGTCAACAATGAAATGGAGTGGGGTTTGCGTCACCCACATCTGTGAGTGGAAAAGACACTCCCCTTCTTCAGGCTCCTCTAGTTCCTCTGGATGAACTTTTGTGGTAGTGATGGTGACACTAGGTTTTTCAGAAATTATCCATATTCCCTTTTTTGGATCTGAATCAAAGTTTGAGTCAGCATTTGACCCTAGGGATTTCCTCTCAGCCAAAAAATTTTGTTTGGAGAGATATTCATCAATATTGTGCCAAGATATTTCGTGGAACTCGCACCATTTTCCAGTGTCCTTCGACTTCCCATTACCCTTCTTTGTTGGTGGATTGGGATGGTTATCCTGGGGTTGGCCATATTTGCTATTCCCTTTGGCCTAGGAGTTAGGGCCACACTTACCATACTTTTATTATTGTTGATTTTCATACTCAAACTCCCTCTTTTTATACTGCTTGAATTTCTTCTCTATTTCGACAACATATCGATAGGTGGCTCCTAATGATGAGATGTCCAGAAACTCCATTTTGGTTTGGATGTACATGTGCAAAGCCCCATGGTATTTTAGGACCAGAAGTCACTCAGAGTCTTTGATACCCAACTTGGTGTGCAAGGTATGGAAAGTATTTTTGAACTCTGGCATTGTTTTTCCCCTCTCTTGGCACAGGGTGGTCCACCTTGCGTACTGGTCATCATAACTTCCAATAGGGTAATTGTTTTCCTTGAGGGCATCAACAAAAGTCACCCAAATGGGTATTGGCCCAAAAATTATAGATTCATCCTCAACATGGGGTGGAATCACGAAGGTGGGTTACACTTTCGTGACAATCAGGTCTCCAAAATTTCGAAAAACATTTTTTCGACCGAACACATAATATTTTTTGGCCGAAAGATATTATTTTCGGCCAAAAAAATAAACGTCAAATCAAACGGTGCAATAACCGCCCCCCAGATATTTTCTTTCCGGCAATACCTTTTCAGCCGAAAGATAGGTCGGCCGAACTATCTTTCGGATGAAAGATAGTTTATATATTAGCCACACATCGAATGTGAAATGTTTTACAAAATGTTTTGGTGGATGCGCTTGTTCGCTCTATGTGTTGGTGAGAGCCTGTTCGATCTGTGTGTTGGTGAGATCTTGTTCGCTCTATGTGTTGGTGAGATCCTGTGAGAGCCTGTTGGCAGAGAGCCTGTTCTCTCTATGTGTTGGTGAGAGCCTATTCGCTCTGTGTGTTGGTGAGAGCCTGTGAGAGCCTGTTCGCTCTGTGTGTTGGTGAGAGCCTGTGAGAGCCTGTTGGCGGAGAGCCTGTTCGCTCTGTGTGTTGATGAGGTTGCGAGGGAACGAAGGTCGCCGAGAGGTTGCGAGCACAGTAGACGTGGGACAGAGGTCGCCGAGAGGTCATGAGCGCAGCGAATTGGTAAGTTTCATGTATGTTTTAAATGGTTGATTTAAATGTAAAAATGTTAATATGTTTAAATAAGTTTCGTGTTTGGACTGTTTTGATGTCACCTGTCTCTGCATAAATTCTTGACGGTATTTAAGCAAGGGTTGTTTTCAGATATTATAATGATCTTGACGGTATTTAAAATAGCACAGTCGCTAACTCACGACTGTGAACGCCGAAAGGCGGCTGAGAACACGTTTTATTGGGGACACTCGTTCTCAACCGCTAGCTTTCGGCGATCTCAGCCACGAGTTAGCGGTTGTGCTAGTAAGGGATAATTTTAAGCTTCGAAATTGCATTGACAGTTTTTTTACTGTGATGGAATACAAGACAAGATACATAGAATATTATATTTCAAGTTGATAAAGAGACAAATTACGGTAATTTTTAGATTACTTAGACATATAAAATTTACAAATCAAACTAATTAAACTAATTTTTAAATCCAAATTACAATGACATTAACATATCTCATATTTCATTAAATTGGTTGTAATAAAGATAAATGTATAATTTTGTGGATTGCTCTAGCATATATATAGAGGAGGGTTCTTACTAGGGGCCCCAAATTAAGAAAACAACAGGTCACCGTAACAAAAATCCATTAATCTCTCTACAACAACTGACACTGCCATACAAAAATCAAAATAATGTTTATAAAGAATAATATCAAACCAATATCACCATACAACAGAGAGGGGCGTTAGTGAATAATTTGGAAAAGAGAAAATAAAAGCACGTAAAGAAGATAAATCTAAATTTTAAAACCCTGCCAGCCTTAAGAAATCTACACGAAATTTCAAGGAAGATGAAAACCAAGACTATAACAAGAGCTAGGTTTTACAGACTGAAATACGATGCACAGGCATGGGTAGTTGACACAAAATTTGCCAGTTCCGTGTACACATATGTAACGTTACAATCATTAGAAACACGTGTTATTTTTTAAACGCTGCGGTACAGTAAACGTGTTAGCATTATTGTTTAAACTTTTGAAAACTTGAACCGATGGAACAAAAACGGGTCGGAGGTGTTGGGAAGAGGCAGTATGTAAAAAACGTGGTTAAATTATCTGGTAATTAAATGTGGTCCAGAAAATGAAACGCTCCATTTTGTAATAACATTTTAATTGTTGTTAATGAAACACTCCATTTTGTTAATAAAATTTAATTGTTACTTTTTTTCAATCAAACCACTGGAATGAAAAATTTATTATTTTTTATATTTTTGTGTTTAAAGTTGTTTCTGGTTTAGTTAATAAGAAAGTTTTTATAAAGTTAGTTTTTTTTATAAAGATGCTTATGCTTATTTTTTTCTTATGCTTATGCCAAATAATTAGTTATGTAAATTTTTACCTTATTTATATCACCATCTAAATGTGAACATGTATTACTTTTCTACCTTACTTATATAGGATACTTATGACATATGAATTGATTGAATATATATCCTTGAGAAGTACATCAAAAAAGGGTCGTACCGTCAAGCTCCTCCCAAGGCCTTCTTTTATGAGCAATGGGGCACTTCTCCTGCGTGTAGAACATTTTTGTGGTTGTCAAAGATCATTTAAATCTCAAACACTACCACCCTAGATCCAAGTTTAGTCCATATGACACACCATTATTCCCCATCTGATAGAGAATCCTTGTTTAACCATAATTACCAAATCTAGGACTGTAGTTATCACCTCATCCTCCTTAATGGTAGTCAAACAAATTTTATCGTAGGCTTTGTCCTCATAGTTCAAAATCTCCCCAACATTCCCCATGTTCACCCATACCATTTCCATGAAATACCAATAATGGAAATAATTCCCTAGCTAATCATCACGGCTTGGTCACATTGGTTATGTTTCATTTGGCTCATCCAAGTTGCAATCTGCTATTTGAGTTAATTCATGTCTACAAAATTGCTAAAATCCCCTTTAAATGTTTTACCAATCTATCTTTCTCCCAAAGTATGATCAAACCCATCTAGATGCTAGAGTGTCACATTCAAATTATCCTCTTGGTTGTACATGTGTTACACCTTGAACATGAACTTAACTAGGAAACTTCACCACCAAAAGTGTTTTGCGATATCTTCATCTAAAGATTGTAAGTGGGTC
>ML779992.1:729532-740285 GCA_009831015.1 Picea engelmannii
AGATGATATGATTTACACTGGCAATTTGGAAATTGATGAATTCAAAGTTGTCATGGAAAAAGAATTTGAGATGACTGATCTCGGTTTAATGAAGTATTTCCTTGGTATTGAAGTAAGCGAGTTAGAATCAGGCATGTTTATCAAACAGTCAAAGTATGCTTCAGATTTGTTTAAAAGGTTCAAAATGTTTGAATGTAAGGCTGCAGCTACTCCTATTTCTTTAGGCACCAAGTTAAGCAAAAATGATCAAGGAAAGCCCATTGATCAAACTCTGTATAAAAGGCTAGTGGGGAGTCTTATGTACCTCACCGCCACTAGACCAGACATAATGTTTGTTGTAAGTCTTATCTCTAGATTCATGGAGTCACCCAAGGACTCTCATTGGCAAACTAGTAAGAGAATTTTGCGGTATGTGGCTGGAACAGTTGATTATGGTTTATGGTATCCTTCAGAATCAAAAAGTTTTTTAGTTGGTTTTACTGACAGTGATTTTGCCGGAAGCATTGATGACAGGAAAAACACTTCCGGTTATGCATTCAAATATGGATCAATTCTGATTTCTTGGGCATCAAGAAAACAACCAGTTGTTACATTGTCTTCCGCAGAGGCCAAATATGTTGCAGCAACTTCCGCCAAGAATCAAGTCTTCAACAAAAAGAGCAAGCACATTGATATCCGTTATCATTTTATTCGAGAATTGGTAAATGAAGATGTAATCACTGTAAAATTTTGTAAATCAACAGATCAACAAACTCATATCTTCACAAAGCCTTTGGGCACAAAAACATTTGTATCACTCAGATTTAAGGTGAGTGTTGTTAGGTTAAATGATTGTCACGCTCCAACTTAGGGGGTGTGTTAGACGAATAAGTTGAGCAATCGCTCGGTTAATTAGTTAACTTACAGTTGTTTGGTTTCTTGTTTTCATCGCTGAGTTGAGTGAGCTGTTAGACGCTTCGTTGTTTACGAAGCATTCCCTTTGCATGTAATTCTTTTTATATCTATTCAATAATGAGATCTGAAGAGTGTGTGTTTTATGCAATTCTGTTTTGGGATTCCTGTTAAAACCGTTTCTCTGTTCTATCAATTCGTTTTCTGTTTCGCAGATTCGTTCTTCAAAAAATACACTGACTAATGTGTCTAGCGATCAGGTAACCCAAATTGCACTAATTCAGATCTCTATGATATCTACTTGTGCCAGCTATAATTATATTTTAATTAAGGTGTAATCGCTGTATAAACCTATGATCAGTTTATGTTTAAACCAGTGAGGATTCTGAGTATCCTTGCGGAGAAATCCGTGACGAGTTCGAGTTGAAGTTCGACCCGAGCAAATATTTTATCATTATAATTAATGACTAATCGAATCTATGCAGTTTCTGGAATGGTCTATTAGACCAATGACCACACACATGAAATTAAGGATCCCCACTGGCATATCTTCAAGGATATGGAATTTAGGTTTTCTAGGTTAGGGTTAAAATTTGTCATATGCAAATTAATGCGACTCACTTATCCATCCACTGCAACATATTAATCCTTGATATTCATTATCCATCCAGTGCAATATATTAATCCTTGATATTCATTACACACACAATCCAGGATTAGTCGATGTGCTCATTGCAAACAACTCCAGTTGTCATTGGATAACTGTAACTGTCTTACCAATAATATATATATTGTAACCCTAATTCCGCAGTCAACCAATCTTTGTTCGGTTCCTTGGTTATATTAAAACTCTGGTAATATTATTACAAACGTTCATAACAGAAAAATGCCACCAGAAATTTAAGTCTATGTTCAGACGAAGCATAATTCCGAGTTTATGACCAAGTTAATAAATTATTATATTACTTGGAAGAGTGCAGCTCTGGTTTTCTTCTTATTGAGGTAATTTCTGACCGTCTAGGTGATTGTTGAATGGACTAACATGTCTACTCGGAACCCTAACTTTCGAGCGTGCCAACTAAATCTTTTAACTGATTGCATAAAAAAAGTATGACAAGGAGATATAACAAATGTTATTGTTTTGCTTAACTGATTGCATAAAAAGAGTATGCCATGGAGATATAACGAATGTTATTGTTTTGTTTAGTTACAGTGCCTAAAGGATTTATAATTCCAAATTATATTCATAACAATTATATATATATACAAAATCCCCAATGATATGGGGCATATTAATATAGTCTATAACTTGGAAGACCCATGGTTCGGGATTAAGAATGGTAGACAATACTCGAGAATGGATTGTAAAAGTTTTTTAAATTTTCTAGACATATTAGAATAAGTATTAAAATTTTAACTCTCAATCTTATTAATTATTATCGAACTCGTATTGAGTAGTCACATAGTAATGAGTAGTCACATAGTAATGGATTAAATGAAGAAATTAATTGTGTAATTACAATGCTTAAAGGGTTAAAATTTGGTATTAGCCAATCCGTATTGGTTAAAAATTATTTACTAATGGATTGTAAAAGTATTTTAAATTTTATAGACATATTAGAATAAGTATTAAACTTTTAACTTTCAATATTACTAATTATTATCGAACTCATATTGAGTATTCACATAGTAATGGATTAAATGAAGAAATTAATTGTGTAATTACAATGCTTGAAGGGTTAAAATTTTGTATTGGCCTATCCGCTTAGATTCAATATAATGGCGTGATTCAAATGACTACTTAATGAGAGTTGAGACTCAACTACAACGTAGAATGGAAATCAGTTTTCTTGATAGAATTTAAATTATACGGAATTTAAATTATACGTGTGATGTCTAGTTCAAAATAGTAATGTATTTATACTTACTCCTCCCTTTTAATTTTCGATACATTGCAATCTTAGCTAATGGTTGCTAAGTTTTGGTAATGAAATTAATTATTAAGTTTTGTACGGTAAAAATTTATGATTAATTAAATAATAGTAATTTCTTTTTTAAGTTAAATAATATTTATTATAGGGTTGATTAATGCTATTTTTTTCCTTAGTAATCTATTTTTGAGCAATATTATCCTTGTTATCATACTAAATTTCAAATTGTAATTAAATGTTTCTTATGATTTGGACATATAATTAATTAATTTTGGATAAGTGAGAATTAATTTGTGTAATTTTGGAATATTAAATATAAAGGTCATATATAAAATATTATCTTCGTTGTAATATTAAATTTCAAATTGTAATTAAATATTTCTTATGATTAATTGGATATATAATTGACTAAATTTGGATAAGTGAGAATTAATTTGTGTAATTTTAGAATATTAAATATAAAGGTCATATATAAAAGTTTAAGTGTAATATGACCTTTGGACAAGTACAAATCATCGTTTGCAAATTAAAATATGATTTTCTATCAATGTCCTTATAAGAAACATGACTTTAATTTTCCTTCCCTATAATACATTGCGTCAGTTCAAGGTTCCTATCTTTTCATAATTTTTCAAACATATACCAACCTTGTAATGTGGAAAACAACCTTGCAATAAATGGATCTTAATTTTGAAGCATTAATATGACTAAATCCAATATGACTGAACCCAATATGTCGAAACAAATAAATTCCTTACATGAACCCCGCAATCTAATGCTCATTACCATACCTCACTATGTTGTGAACTTTATTGTTTGTCACATTTTTATGAAAATTTCCCAACGTCACAACATGACAAACATTCCACCATGTTTTCATTGACATAATCACTTACCGATGACATAATATGTCAAACGTCTCCCGAGGACTCATTGTGATGAACATTTCCCAACATCACAATATGTCTACCATCTACTGACGTCGCATTGTGACAAATATTTGCTAACATCACAGTTCCTTTACAAGAACCTAGAAATGTGATGCTCATGACCAAACCTCACAATTCATCACATCACACTATGATGAACATTTTTGAATGTTTTATTGTGATGAACATTCCCCAATGTAGAAATGTGAGGAACATTTCCCAACGTCGCAATGTGACAAACATTTCCCAACATCTCATTGTGATGAAAATTTCCACACGTTACATTGTGACAAACATTTCCCAATGTCTCAATGTGACGAACATTTCCAAATATGTTGAATATTTCCCAACATTAACATTTCCTAACATCGCATTGGGATGAACATTTCCCAATATCACAATGTCATGAACATTTCCTAATGTTTTCTTGTGACAAACATTTCCCAACGTCACAATGTGACGAACATTTCCCAAAATTAACATTTCCTAATGTCGCAATGTGATTAACATTTCCTAACGTCACATTTTGAAAAACCTTTCCCAACATCACAATGTGACGAATATTTCTCAACATTAACATTTCCTAACATTGCATTGTGACAAACATTTCCCGATGTCGCAATGTCACAAACATTTCCTAACGTCTCATTATGACAAACATTTCCCAATGATGCAACGTGAGAAATTTATGAATGTTAACATTTCCTAATGTTGCAATTTAATGAACATTTCTTAATGTCGCATTGTGACCAACATTTCCAAATTTGATGAATATTGCCCAACACTAGCATTTCCTAACATTGCATTGTGATGAACATTTCCCAATGTCACAATGTCAAGAACAGTTCCTAACGTCACATTGTGAAAAACATTTCCTAATGTCACATTCTTGCAATGTGACATACTTTTCCCAAGGTTGCAATGTGACGAACATTGTGACAAACTTTTCCCAAGGTTGCAATGTGACGAACATTTCCTAACGTCACATTTTGATGAACATTTCCCATCATCACATTCTTGCAAACGCTTCCAATATAAATATATAAAATAAAAAATAACTACATAAAAAATGTTGAAACATTTCCTAACTTCGCATTATGATGAACATTTCCCAATGCCGTAATGTCATAAGCATTTCCTAACGTCCCATTGTGACAAGCATTTCCTAACGTCTCATTCTGACAAACATTTCTCAATGCTGCAATGTGACACATTTTCAAACGTTAACATTTCCTAATGTCACAATTTAACGAGCATTTTCTAATGTTGCATTGTGACAAACGTTTCCCAACATCTCAATGTGACAAACATTACCAAATTTGATGAATATTTCGTAACATTAACATTTCCTTACATCGTATTGTGATGAACATTTTCCAATGTCGCAATGTCACGAACATTTCCTAACGTCACATTGTGACAAACATTTTCTAACGTCACATTATGAAAAACATTTCCCATCGTCACAATGTGACGAACATTTCTCAACGTTAACATTTCTTAATTTACAATGTGACGAACATTTCCTAACACCGCGTTTCGTTGAACATTTCCCATCATCACATTCTGACTAACGTTTCCAATATAAATATATAAAATATAAAATAACTATATAAAAAATGTTGAAACATTTCCTAACTTTGCATTATGACAAACATTTCTCAATGTTGCAATATGACGAATATTTCCTAATGTCTCTAGGTTGTATATAATGGGTATAGGGATCATAATATGACCGTTATGGAAAATGATAGACATAGTACTTATAAATTGATGTTGTGAGAAAAATGTGTTATTTTGTTATTATTAAAAAGGTAAAAATATATTTAAAGTTTAAATATTAAACCTAATCACTAATAATTATTAAATATCCATATAATTAATCAATACTAATTATTAAATAATAATATAGTTAATAATTATTAATTAAATGAAATAATAATATACTTAATTAATAACAATTATTAATTAATAAAATATCTAATATTAATTAATTGAAATTAGTTAAACACTATGAATCAAAACATAATTTCAATTTTATACCTACACACAATTTATTTATATATATATATATATATATATATATATATATATATCCACATGGTCATTTATGGTCAACCATGGCCATGCTCATACTCATTATCAATCACTTTGAACCATTTACATGGTCATGGTCAATATTTTGTATTTATGTAATAATATTTATTAAAATACTACTTTATTAATGTATTAATAGTGTATAAGTATTTTAATTATTATGTATTTATATATTATAATAATGAATAAATATTTTATTAATGTATTAATACATTAATGTAATAATTTAATCACTTACAATAGTTAACCATAGGCATAGTTAAGATCAAACTTGGTGAATTTTATTGATAATCATGGTCAACCATGGTCATGACCATCAATGGTTATCTATAGAAAACACTTGTAAAGCATAGTCATGCACAACCAACCATCAATCAAGGTCAACCATAGCAATGTATTAATGTAAAACATTAATACATTAACATTGTATTAATGTTATTAATACTTTAACATTTTATGAATTAATAATGTATAAATATAATAATTATTGTGTATTTATTTACTTTATAATAATGAACTAATACATTATTGTAATGTGTCAATGTGGCTCATGTATTAATACATTATTAGTGTATCATTACTAAAGTAATGGGCCATTAACTTATTAATGTATTTCCATTTTAACAATATATTAATGTTTAATTAATATATTATATTAGTAACATTAATTAATCAATACATTAAAATACATAATAATATATATTGATGTATTAATACTTTAATTTAGATATTATATTAATATATTAATTAATTAATACATTAATAAACTTTCAATTAATTAATATAAACTTTCAATTAATTAATATATGAATATTTTTTACATTAATATTTTAATGTATACATTAATTTATTAATGGTGTATTATTCTTCCACCATGTCATTTTTCATCTTTTCAAATTAATTGTGTCCATCAACATATATCAACCACTTTTATAAAGTGGTTATTGCTAGTTTTATAATTCTATACTACAAGTACTCATAGAAATATTTCACTAGAGAAAATTGTAAATAAATATATATCATTGATGTACACATATACTTAAGTGCATACATTCATAGGCCCGAGATTGTAAATAAATCTCTACCCTTGATACATATATGCTTATACATCCATAGAATTGAGATTAATTAGAAGATGTAGATTTATGTTCTATGTCATAAGATTATGTACAAAATAAATATCTATTATTACTAGATGTATGCCTTAGGAATACTCTACATAGACATAATTACTTAATTTTTAGAATAACAATTATTTATATTATTGTAGAATGATGAGATAAATTATTGTGGAATGATGACATATCTCCGTATCAAACTGCAAATTGGGATAAGTGCAAATTGTTAGTCACGTATTAAAAGTCAAATACTGTTGAATACAGTTAAACCCATAGAGTGATAAACTCTTAAATACAATCAAAACCCATAAACTATTATCATTCTATGTTTAAACTTTCTAAGCTAATAATAATGGAGTTATTTAAAGTGTCAAATTTAATGGTTTTATTTTGAAATGGAGTTATTGAAACCATCAATTTTCATAAATAATTTCAATTTCATGCCTACTTGGCACCATGTGAATGCCCTTATCAAACTCATACAATCGATGCATGATGACGTGCAAGAAAGTTCACAACCTCAGTCGGCAGATAAGACAGGACTTGGCTTTTCAGATTCTAATGGTTCACCTTGTAGATGATGTACCTACTACCACAGCCTCAATAATTGCAAGGAAAATTGCAATGACGATTCAACTGAAACATATATGATCTTACTGTGCGACAAAAGAGCAACTTTCTACTTTAAATTTCGAAAACTGTATTTTTGTCATTAATATCATGGGTTTCTGTCATAAAGGGAATAAGCTTGAAATTTTGCAACGAATTATTTTTCCAAATTCAATAAGTAAAAATTCATACGGATTAGATTAATTTGGAATCAATTTCGATTGCAGCAAAATTAACTAAAAGTTAAAACTTTAAACTAAGTTCCATTTAAAGTTAAATTTTGTAACAAAGTTCAAGATATAAAACTTAAATAATATAAAAATTATTTTTGAAATTTTTCACACTTTAATTTGTATTTAACTAGATTTCTTTATTACAAAATTAACTTGATTCTTTTCGAAATAAACAACACTCTGATTTTATGTTGTCAAGATTCTATTCCAAATAAACAACACTCTCATTTTATGTCGTCAAGATTGTGTTCCTATGGGTTGACGAAGACAATAACAAGAAGCCTAACTTTGCTTGAATCCAAACGAAACGATAAAGATTTTCTGAAATTCAAGGTATTAACCAGGTCTCTAAGTTTATCCAATCATACATATGAAGGGAATAAAGAATTCTAAGTTCATCGAATCATACGAATACATATGAATTCTAAGTTTATCGAATCATACGAATACATATGAAGTAAACGATAACACATTTTTGAAATTCAACTAAATATGATAAAATATTTTTTGACAGTTTTAACCAAGAATATTCACAATAATGAAAATTTAACGAACAACTCGCCCGAGATGAATTTCCATACCTGGACATCCAATTCAAATACCTGTTGCCTCAATAATGCAATAAAATATTTAAAAAAAAACTATGATGCTGTCAAGCAAATAACCGTCCGAAACGCCATTGGAATTTTCTACTTTTATTTCCAAAACGCTGCGAGACTTGGGAGCTTATATTACAATTCTTCCGTCGTTTGCAAATAGACAATCTAATCATGTAGGTCCGGAGTCGGTCACTAGTTATTCGAGGACGAAAGTAAGAACCCTACCGTTTTGTGTGAATTAGAAGGAAACGATAAAATGTTAAGATCACACAAACAATGGCCTTAACCTGCTCGGACTTTGTATGTGCATCGCTTTCATTCTATGCAGGGTAAGAGTCAAGACTAATCCAACTACTTCAATGTACATTCACTGAAATATCTTAACATATGGACAGAAAGAGCAGCCCATTGGAATTTTCAACTTTTAATTCCAAAAAGCTGTGATTTGCATCTTATATTACAACTCTTCGGTCGTTTGCAAACATACAGTCTAATCATGTAGGTCCAGAGTCTGTCTCCCGTGATTCGAGGACTAATGGAATAAGCTTAGGCGATAAAAACTATCTGGTTTTCATAGTAAAATTGATCCAATATCCAGCTCGAATTATGCCAAAAAGTTAAAGTTCCATTTTTTTACTAATAACTTTAATTATAAAACTTGTACCAAAATGTTAATCTTCCAGTTTTTTACATTAATTATAAAACTTTATCTTTATAATTATCGTATAGTTTAAAATAACCCAAATTTAAATACCCTTACATAAAAAAATAAAACCTCAAATTAAAGATGAAACAAACAAATAATAGCTCTAACCTACTTTGTATGGCCATCGCTTTCACTCTATGAAGGGTAAGAATAATATAAAAATAATCCACTGACTTTATATAAAAATTTATGTATCAGGTTACTTTGAATATATAAATATATAATATTAATTAATTAATTAATAGTTTGGTGAATTCAGTGTTTCATCATTAAGTTGGTGGTAAATTCTTTCATTTTACTTACTTGAGAATGACGTTGAGTTTGTTGGATTAAAAAAATAGATAAAGCTAAAAAAACAAAAACGGAACATTGTATTATTTTTTAAGAGCAAAAAGATAGAGTACAGTCATTGTGCTTGGGACACCAACACAAGAAATCAGTTCAAACCCAAAGACCAATAAAAAAAACCAAAGTTTCCCTTAAAGAGACTGAAAATGAAAAAAAATTACAGTTTTTCTGGACTCGAACATTAGCAACCAAACAAGTTATGAACTTGTAACCAAGAAAAAAAAGACTAGCATTGAGAAAATGGTAAATCTTCTGGCCCATTGTCCATTTGGCATCTTTGAAGTGGAATTGACCATTTCACAATGATGACAGTTGGCGTTGCTGAGGGAGGGAGCAGCAAATGTCTAGCAACAAATCTATTTTTTGATCGAGCATCTCTGTTCTGAACTTTTGATTAACCAACTCACTTCGCATCTCAAATATTAGCTTCAGGGGGTCCTTCGTTAATCGGGCGTTCCCTATCCCTTCAGTTGCACAAATATTTGTGGCTTCAGTTTGTGGATGCAAGGAGGGGTCATAACCCGGGTGGAAAGGTTCATTGCCCACACCATTTGAAGGAGCCTCTTATGTGGGTGGGAGTTATTAATAGAAAAACTTTATTAAGTTTTTCTATTAATTCCCTCCTCCCACCCACATAGGGGGAATTAATAGAAAAACTTTATTAAGTTTTTCTATTAATGCCCCCTCTCAGTCAACTTTATTAAGTTTTTCTATTAATGCCCCCCTGGGGCATTAATAGAAAAACTTTATTCTCGCATATGTGGGTGGGGGGCAGGCATCAATAGAAAAACTTTATTAAGTTTTTCTATTAATGCACCCCCTCCACCCACATTAATAGAAAAACTCTATTAATGTCCCCCCCCAAAAAAAAACAAATATGTGGGTGGGGATATGTGGGCGGAGGGGGGGACATTAATAGAAAAACTTAATAAAGTTGGCTTTGGGGGGGGCATTAATAGAAAAACTTATTAAAATTGGCTCGGAGGGGGGCATTAATAGAAAATCTTAATAAAGTTTTTCTATTAATGCACCCCCCGCATCCACATATGTTGGTGGGAGGGGGGGCATGGGGGCATTAATAGAAAAACTTTACTATGTTTTTCTATTAATGCCTCCCTCCCACCCACATATGGGGGGGGGAATTAATAGAAAAAAATAATAATTTTTTTCTATTAATGTCCCCCCACCCCCACCCACATATGTGGGTGGGTGAGTCGGGGAGGGGCGGGGGGGCATTAATAGAAAAACTTAATAGGCAATTAATAGAAAAACTTTATTAAGTTTTTCTATTA
>ML779992.1:750238-774612 GCA_009831015.1 Picea engelmannii
TATCGTCGAGGAGATTCATTTTGGGGCCTCAATCATGCCTTTGGCTATCATTGAGAACCTCGATCTCAAAAAACCTTCATTTAGGCCCTCAAAATGGCCCCGGAAGTTAAAACCTGCTAAAAATAGTAAATTGCCAAAATTGCAAGAAAACTGTTTTGAGCGAGTCGGAAAAGGTGGGTGGCCACCAATATCCACCTGGATCACACATCTTCCTCCAACACCATGTCGTCTACTTCCCTGACATCGTCTAACCATGATTACCTACATGGAAAATTTTCAAAATTTAATTGGTGATATATTTTGATCATTCAATTAACACAGTGGAAGGCATAATGGTCCAATGTCGCAGGGTTGAACACGCTCTGATAATATATGTATCATCCCCTCCGTTACAATATCAAAATAAGTGAATACAATAGAGGGTAATTTATTTTTTTTTAAACATCTGTTAAGACAAATGATATGTGACAATGACATACATTAATAATTACACATTCAAATCTCATCTCATCACTACACAACAAAAATCCAAATACAACATAACTATTTTTCGAGATCAACCATATACAATAAATATAACAAAGGATATCTACCCACCCAACCTATTTTGCGAGGTTAGTACCTCAAAGACACATAATCAAAACTCGCGTCCAAGGTTCATCCGATTGATTTTTACCATTTAAAGTCTCAGGAATGACGATTGTTCTAAGGAACATGGAGGTGTTTAATTCCCTTAACCACAATGTTATTCTGAATTTCGTGACAACATATCCATTTTAAATTCTTTAAGCATGGAGTATAGTTCACCTACATTTAAATAATCATTTAAGAAAAAATCATGTGTACTTAGCAAGAAAATTTTATAACACTTATCATGAAACATAACAATAAATTTCACTTAACACACATGTATTATATCCACGCATAAGTTCTGTAGACATAAGGTACTAAACTTTTCATACAATACACATAAAACTCCTATAAATAATAGTCAATTTTGATTCAGGTTAGACTCACAAATTTCATTTAATTCATAATTCTAAAACTAAGGTCAACAACAATTCTTAGCTAGTAAAAGTTGAGATGTGATTCTGAAACTATAAAAACAACTTTACATGCATACCTAACATGAATACTTAAATGAATACTTAATATTTTAAAGTCTCACTCTATAATGTATCCTAAAATATTATCTCTTTTACGATAATAAAAAAATATCCTAAGTTAAAATGATATTTAACATGAACAAAGTTCCTAAGACTATCACTCTATTTATTATTAGTTATATAATAAGATTCAATATTTCCTTAAAAAGACCATATCTCCTTACACCAAGAATTTTAATATATCCATAATCCAATTGGATAGGCTCTACGTATTATTTTTTTATATAGAGAGAAAACTATAATACAAATATGGTTGTCATTTTTTTTTTATATCATGAGTGCAAAATCCTAAATCGATTTCCAGGTTGGCATAACTAAATTTGCAACCATGCAAGTCTCTGGGGACCCAGGGTTGCAAGGTTAATTGGCAGTGACCCTAAAATTTAATTACTAGAGTTACCAAATGATTTGGCAGCACCCAAATCGATTTTGAATTCATGACCCGACATTAAATTTGGTAAGTACATTTAAGTCTTGGTTTCAATATCACAACCATTCAACAATGATTATAATTACTAAAAATTGAAATCTAAAATTTCTTTTATAATGATCGTATATTGAACTAAATCCAAATTTCCATTTACTTGAGATTACGAACACTCTTGTTTACTTGAGATTATGAACTAAATCCAAATTTCCAATGCAGAGATTACGCAACTCTTATTTCTATGGAAATACAACACATTGTATATCATTCCAATGAAACTCATACTCAGACCTGTAACAAAAGACAACTATCCTACATACTCTAATTCACTGAATTGCACATAACATAAACTTCCATATAGTTCCTAAATTCTGGCATTAGAATTTGATTTGGAAGCGATTAGGTCACATTCACCTATCAGTTAAGTATTAATCGACGATATTCAATAATTTATGAAATAAAGGAATTTGATTTTAAAAGGACAAGAACAACAATCCGAAAATATGGGTTGGTTACGAGTTTAGCAGCGATCTCGGTGTTCAAAATTTGGGTTAAATTTTTATTTAGGAAAAATAATAGAAACAAAGATACGGCACCACCTGAACGTACACTCAATAATTTAAGGCTTAAATGCTACGAAAAGGGATAACTACGAATGCGTTTTTACTCAAAGGAAAACTCGTTGTGAAAGGTTACAATGATCATACACAAACCCTTGACATCAGATTGTAGGATGATTAGTAGCGACTCTTAAATTCAGAAAAAGAACTGCAAGTGACTTGACAGAGTCCAACAAATGTAGTTTGGGGTTAAAGAGTTCTCTTACAATGACTTCATAAAAGTAGTTTCCTGCTACAAACTAAAACACAACGATTTGGAAAAATGTAACATCCTTGACTTGCCTAAATGAATAAATTGACATAGAGCAACACATTCTCTCTAAAATTAGGGTCTGGAAATTGATACGACAACGATCACAATAGAGTAAAGTAATTTGGACATGTAAAAATCAAGTGGAACATTCAATTAATTTATGAGCACACAGTATGAAACTAGTTCGCGATGACCAAACAAATTCCAAGATTTCACTTTGACTGTAATTTACAATGATCAATATCATACATGAGGGTCTGTAAACTAATTGATAAATAAAAATGGATTCGAAAATTATGGGTTGTATTTTAAATTGGCAGCATTCAAAAGAGACTCTAAATTCTGATTCTTCCATTTAATTTGGCAGCGAACAACAAATTTTAATTTCATAATGCATCTAAATATGCGGTGATTAAAAAATAAATTCATACTCAGAAATTGCAATAAAATGAAATTATTTTTCTCAAAAATGTAAATGTCTTGAAGGAATCCATATGAATTTCTAATTTAAGGAGCTGTATTTTAATTTGGCAATGATCCGATGAACATATGCATTCTGATTTTGTAATTTAAATTGGCAACGGCAATTTAAATTCTGAATTTATGTTTGTAAAATAAAATGACAGAGAACTATTAATTTCTAAAAATTTTGGGTTGTATATAAAAATGTCAGCGAACATCTAATTTCATAAATTCTAATTCTAAAATAAAATGACAGCGAATAATCGAAGTTCTGAAATTTTTTATTGTAAAAAAAATGGCAGCGAACCATCAAATTCTAACTACAATTTACTATCATTACAATTTCAATTTTCATAAATAAAAATACAGAACCATTGAAGATGGAGAATTGAGGAAATTTGTCAAGGCATTGTGCTCCTTCTTTGTTCTCAGACTTTGCTGGTACCTCCCAATCAATGATAGGGTACTTTTCTTCCCCCATAGCCCTTCGAGCCACAAAAGGGCCACATACAAGAAACATACAAACAATAGCAGGCTTGCCTCGCAAGGTAGAGCTTTCACTCTTTCTACAAGATTGCTATCCCAACTCTCACAAGTAAAACACAATCAAAACCATTTTGGCAGCATAACCTTACTAAGAATAAGTGAGTACATTTTCCTTCTTCACCATTTGTTTTATATAAATTTTATCACTAACACATGTCCTCATGCACAAGTAATTAACATTTTAGATTAAATTACTTATGATTATTCATCTACACACTTGTCACACTCTCCCCAAGTTGCATAAGTAATTACCATTTTTATTTTATTAAAAAAAAAAAAATCTCTCACATTCCCCAATGTGTTTTTATTTTCTCTCTTAGTTGTTCATTTGTTCCCCAAATTCTCATTTAATGAGTGTCTCATAACTAGATCTTAGTTAGAGTTGGATTATGAGTCTTCTTCTAGTTAGACTAGTGGTAGTTTGACTCTAGATGCTATTCTATGTGTACACCTATTCTCTCATATTTTATTTATTTTCTATTTTAAAATCCATTTTAATATTTTCATCCATACATGTTCATTTTATCCAATCTTTAGATTTTTTTCATTTTTTTCTAAAATTTGGTTTATCTCAATTCTTTTAATTTTAATTTTTTTTTATTTAGTGCCCTAATTAAACTTTTAGACTTAGGCTTAGTCTTATAATTAGGCTTAGACTTTTATTGGATTTATAATTAATAAATTCATTGTTTGATTAATTATTTTAATCCAACAAGTCTAATCATTTCAATGTTTTCTAGACCACCTAGATTTATTGACTCAAGTTTTTAATTACGCGACATTCCCTTCAAGACGCACCTCTGTGGTCCAACGGTGCCACTCGTCTTTGACTAGTTTTGGAAGTTTGTCTGACCCTTGGATTCAACACTCCACTTGGTTGACCTTGTGAGAGACTAAGGTCTTCTAAGGAATAAGGACTTCACCTTATTGTGTTCCCCTTAGAATCTTCGTGAGCAACTGTCTCAGTCTTCCCTCACGACAGCATGGACCTCTCGAACCAGGTAATCGTTAACCTACCATTTGGCCACGACGAGAGTGCTAGTAGGATGTGACAGGGATGCTGCCAAACCTCTCCCTAAATTTATGGTTTTTGTCCATGGCTCATCTACTCCTTATGTGAGTCGGATTAACAAGCATCGTCAAGCCTACATCCAGTGACAAAATAGTCTCAATAATCTATGTACATAATCATATTGAAATCAATCATCTGTCATATGTGCGTAAAATAAAATACTCAAACAAATACAATCCACTTCCTGACTCGATCCAGAGTCCAAAGAAGTTCATCAATGCCATCAACATCCATAACCTGTCATGTTCCCGACACACTCAAGAAAACTCGTCAATAATGTCTGCAAATATATATACAACAATATAACAATAATTCACAACACAACATCATCATCATATATAACCCATATTCGTAACGAAATCATAATATATCATAATCGGATCACTTGCACACAAGTGTCCTCAAAGAATATGTCAATAAAGGTGTGCTCAGTAGAGTGGGGTGTTACATCATCAATAAATGTAAGAAAATATGTATTTCCTCCTATGGATAGTGTTTTCATTGGTCCACGGATATTTGAATGCACAATTTCTAGTGGATATTTTTTTCTATATGACTTTCCAATTGGAAATGATTCTCTATGCTTCTTTCCAAATATGCAAACTTCACATATTTTTTCTATTTTTTCAATCAATAAAAATATTTTTACCATGTCCTTTGTGTGTATCAAATTTATACCTCCAAATTTTAAATGACCAAATCTGGAATTCCATAACCAAGAATCATCATGTACTTCATATTGAAATGTTCCCTACATTTTTGCATCACTTTTTTTCTTTCTTTCTTGGTACTACGTGTACAATTTCCTTCGTTAGAATTGTGCATGGTAACTTTTTAACTTTATTCTTTAAATGCAGTGTGAGAGTGCCTTGTATTTTTCTTTATGGATGGATTTAATGTTAATGGAAACATAATGTTGCTAGTCATCTTAATTCTTATAATAAGTTGGTTGCTTGGATATTTGTCCATGATCACACTGTGATTATTTTCCATATATATTATGTATCATTTTCGTAACACTTGTCATGTGATCATCAAATTATGTTTTAGGACAAAAACATAATATACGCTAGAGATAAAAAAATTCTCCCCATGTTTAGTTAGAATGTTGACACTGCCTATACCTAAAACAATGACTTGGATATCTATTCCAAGTGTAACTTTGGTTTGGACGGACTCATCCAAACTAGAAAATAATTCTAAGTTTCTTGTCATGTGATTACTGCAGCCTGAATCTAAGTACCAAATGTCACATGGACTTTCTTGAGAAACTTTGCATTAAACTGAGGATATTATAGGTATTAATTCAACATGTTCCATAAACATAAGGTGGTTTTGAGTATCTGCATTGTTTGATTGATCTTGTCCTTTCCTTTTATGATTATATTGTCTTTTTCTCCACTCATATGCATAGTGTCCATACTTTTTACATTAATGACATTAAATCTTTGATTATCAAATCTCTGACCACTTGGCTGACTAGTACTTTGGTTTTGACCTCTACCACTAATATTTGTAGGACTCCTACTACCTACACCTCTAGAAGAACTCCTTCCTCTTCCTAAAGGATTAGATATCCTTGCACAAACAATGAATTTTCTAATGACATACTTGAGCTATTTAATTTGTTTTCATGATTTATGAGGGAGGATTGCAGCCCATCTAAACTAAAATGACTCAGATCATTGTTTTATTCTAGAGTGACAACTAGAGGACCAAACTTAGGAGGAAGACTTCTAAGTACCTTTTCAAAAAAAAAATTATCCTCTATATTTTCTCCATGAGACGTGTAAAATGATTCTACTGAATCTGTATCTTTCATTGGCAAATTTTCAAAATATGTTCTAAGAATTTGTAATCATGAGGTCTTGAATTTGTCCATACCTTGATAAGAGGTTTGTAAAATTCCCCATGATTCCTTGTCCTTTTTTGCTAATGATACTCTTGGAAGTATGCTCTCATGCATGGATTAATGTGTGTGAAACATAACCTTTCCGTCATTTTTCTTTTGATCTTTCAAGACATCCTTCTCATCTTGTGTGAGTGCATTATATGATACATGATCTGTTGGTTCCACATAACCATTTTCAATTATGTCCCATACATCTTGACCTCTCAAAAGTGCCTTCATGGTCAAGGACCATAACTTATAAATTTTTCCTGTAAAAGTGGAAGGTCGAAGATTTGAGGTAGAAGCCATGATTAAAACTTCAACAATCACTTTTTGAAATTCACTTTTCAAAAGAGATATTTCTCTGAGAAATTAATCTGATAAATCTATTCTCGTAAACCTACTTTGATACTAGATCTCAGATCTGCAATGCGCATTATAAATTTTCACAGTACAATGCTACATTGTGAGCTTTCAAAAATTTCTGCACAGTGACAAACTTCACTATAATCTGCGCATTGTGCTAAAACAATTTGTCGCGGGATTTCTTTGCGTGGTGTAACAACACAACTTGGTAACACTAAACTTTATATTTTCTAAACATATGATAGTATTCAAGTCTAGAAATCATTCATATACATAAAACTCATCAACACACAAAATAATTGATGTATTACTGATTTAAGTGTTGCGCGTTATATCAAAGACTTGGGTGTTGCACGTAGTTACAAAATACTCTACTGTGCAAAGCTTCAGCTCAAACAACTTATTCTATCTCACAGAAAAAGAGCTTGTGCTCTCAGACTTCTCTTACAACCTTCACATTTTTGTTGTTTCTTTTCTACTCTTCTCCTTCTACATACATTCTACATTCTACATACTACTTACAAACTCGAAAATATATAATACTAAGACTGAAACTTCTTGCAAAAGGTAATTGACTTAATATTTAATACAAAAATAAATTTCGACTGACTCTATCTACTTAACAGAGCTCAAGAAAGATTAAAAGATGGACTTCGTAAATAACTCTCCTTCTTCTAGACTAACAAGACCGAGTTTTCGTAAACGTAGATCGCACGAACTAGGAACTTGTAGACAAACAAACAAACTAACCGATTGAATGATTGACTAATTCAGCGGATATGTAAAGATCACTGACTTGTAGTTACTATTTCCAACAAAAACAAGTTTCCAATATATATGAATCGACAGGGAGATACTTTGAATTACCCCTTGTAAATAATGGGGATAAAATGGAGTTTCCGTTACACCCATAATTAATATATCTAGGCGTATGATCGTTTCCAACATATACCATAAATAAATAAGGTGCCACTTTTGTTTTGCAGGAACTTGCGGTTCCTTTATTCCCTTATAAGTTAAGGTGGAGCTCTTGAGAAGTTTTGTATTTGATGGCACCACTTTACTTCAAGTATTCGAGGATCTATAACACAATCGAGATAGCTTCTATTAAAAAAATAACATTTTGGAGATTGCACAAGGTAGTTATATACAAATAATATTTGAATTATCCCCCTCTATAATTAAAACACAATTATATAGTTGGACTCATATCCAACTTATTCTAAACATGGAGAGAGGGGTAGAGGGAATCTCTCAACAACCTCCAAGGGATTCAAACCAAACCCAAACCAATTCTATTTTAAGAATTATTCGAACGCCCTTCCTAAATGATTACATTACAAATATTACATCATAATTACAATACTAAAATTTCAACATAAATATCTGTCTTGATATGGTATTCATCAACGCTCCTATCCACTTTGTATTCATCAACGCTCCTATCCACTTTGAAACCTTTCGGTATACGTTGTTTCTTCTCCACAACTTTGAGCTTCCCTTTCAACTCATTTATGATAACAATGCTTCTGACCATCATTGAAGAATTTGTATAATTGAATCTTTTCGACCTCCTGAAGGACAATCTCGATAATGAATTATCATATGGATGCAATACCATCTATGGAATTCCCCCGAAGAGAAAATTTTGAAAGTTATATAGGATAGTGATCTAATTGCTGGATATTTTCAGGAGTTAATCATACAACTGACCTTCTTTAAACACATATACAAAAATATACACATGCATAAACTATAACTAACGATCTTGAAGGACCGAAGTACAACAAGAATCTTCATCTTTTAATAGACTTGTAAACATACTTCAAACTAGTGAACATGTTCTTACATGGCACCAGAATACGTCAAGAACTACTCGCTTAAGATATGTTAAGATGTTAAGATATGGTTATTAAATTTAATAACCATATCCATCCATTCATTGAAATGCCTTTGTTGTTCCATAAGCAACGAATTTCACTCCTTCTACTAATTCTGTATCCACGATCTAGGTGTTTTGCAGTCGACTTATCTTCCAGTAGACAATTGGATTTTATCTCTACGTAGGGACTAACTCCCTCTCGACGACAACTTGTATCAGGTAGAAATCTCATTACCATCGACGACTCCATCATTTTTTTCCCTTCTCTCACACAAACTGCAATGGATCTACAAACAAGAAATGGATCTCGTGATCTTCTGAGAGACCTCAAACCAATGGCAATAGCTGCACCATATACATCAACATACTCCAATTCTTTCTTTCACCCCTCAGATGAATTCAACAATCAAGGTCACTAATCTCATTAGGTTCTGATATGGAACACAGACACACTCCTCACAAATAGAAATGGTCTCTGCAAATAAAAACTAAATGGAAGCACACCAATTTTCTTGCACATGATCTCCTCCAAGTAGTCTCCTAAGGTGACAACTCTACTAGAAAACATACAAAAAATAAAAATAGCACTCATAGTTGCACTCGCTCAAAACACACTCCCACACATATGTACGGAGAATCAGCTCCAATGGCTATCAGATCTTCCTCGATACTCCCCTAAGGGATTAATCCCAACGAAGCTCTGATTCCATATTAAAAAATTAACATTGCAGAGATTGCACAAGATAGTTACACACAAATATTAATTTTATTATCCTCTTGCACAATTACAACACAATTATATAGTTGGATTCAGATCCAACTTATTCTAAACATAGAGAGAGGAGTTGAAGGAATCTATCAACAACCTCCAAGGGATTCTAACCAAACCTAAACCAATTCTATTGTAAGAATTATTCCACTTGAATATATATATGCTTATATATATTCTTATTGAAAGAGAATTCAGTTTCATTCTATCACACTACATTTTACCTTATCCAATAGTAGCGCTTAATCTCAAATACATTACCCTAGTTGTTAGATTCACGTGGTTTTATGTTAGTTGCGTAAACTTAGTTTTGATGTAATCACCTCTGCTACGTGTTATTTTACCTCTTCATATACAACTATGATTACATCTTTCATTTACCTCTTACGCATCCATTTTACATGGCCTGACTTTGCTTTACCTATTCATTTCCACCACCTTTTTCCATCTCTCACATACAACGAAGGATCACATGTGTCATTTTGATGGGATTTTCATATTTTCCTACATAACGTACGCTGGTAATGGAGAATCACAGGTGTAATTTTTTTATGGGCTTTTCATATTTTCCTACATAGCCTACGTTGGCAATGAAGCATCATAGGTGTCACATTTGACGAGATTTTCATATTTTCGCACAACCTATGTTTGTAATGGAGGAACAGGTGTCCTAAAATGCAATAGATGGTGGAATACATTAATACTAACATATATCTTCGTATCACAATGCCCATGAAACCCCTAATATGCTCCAGTCGAGGGAGTATCAGTTGGATTTAGGTATGATATTGTACATAATTGTAGGAAGAATATGTTCATAGCCATTTTCTTATTTGCATAAACTAGGGCATCCATTCTCAGAGTTGATAATATTTGCAGAAGTTTAAGAGCATGAATAGAGATTCCTTGATGCGGTGAGACACACAGAAAATAGTTAGCTTTCCCTCAATATGAGAACATTGTTGGTGCTGCAACAACAGGAGAAATATTGTGGTCTAACAGTCTTTCGAAGGCTACAAAATGACAATGGCATTCCCGGTGAGTTTTGAGAGAGGCTGCCACGAGGTCTGGGTAGCGGAGAAGAAAACACCAGAATCAGGTTTCTAGGTTTATTTGCTAGGAGGTCTAGGTAGCGGAGAAGAAAACACCAGAATCAAGTTTATAGCTTTATTTGTTAGAAGCATGGATAAGGAACTATACGTGTAACATCTCTTTTGTTTGTTTAGGGTAGGGTTTCTATGTTATCGTTTGTCATTATTTGGCTTTACAGTATTACATGGAGTTTGTTAAAGCCAACGTTCTTAGAGAGGAGGAATTATAATCTTTTCTTAAAAATTATTAGAAAGGAAAATTATACTCTTTTCTTTAAAAAAAATTTACCCTTTCTACTTGTTATTAGGTTAACAACAAGAGAGAATGCTTGTTATTAGGTTAACAACAAGATAAAAGACACATTGCAATATAATGCCACACACTTGAAACGCACTAACCATCATATGATATGACTCATCCATTTATTCATTACCACTCACACATTAGCATAAACAAGAGAGAGTTAACCAACGGTAACATTTTTGTGAAACGAGATATCAAGCAAAGAACTAGAACCAATGTTGACCTATCCACCAATTTTACTATAAATTTTAACCTTTTTTTAACAGAGGATACGAAGCAAATAGTTAAAACCTATCTCATGCAAAAGAAGAAATGAGGGGGTTGGATATATATATATATATATATATATATATATATATATATATATATATAATATGGTGAACAATTTTTATTTTAGGTCGATCACACATAAGAGTTAGAACCCATGGTTGTGTGAAGGTTTTAAAAATCGCAGGCTAACGCATTCCAAAGGCGTGAATAACTTATGTGAAAATAAACAAGACATAATTTGGTTGATTTTTTATTTTGTTTACATTGTGCAGTTTATTAAAAGAGCCAAATAGTTTTGGTGAATAATCCTTTTGTGTCATTATAGGAATTTTTAATTTATGTTTTCTTGTTGTGCATTATGATTTGCAGGTTCACTTATTGCATCGAGCTCTTATTACCTTTTTTTGAATTTTTACATGGTATGAAAGTAGCTAGAGTTCTAGAGTTTTGGGTATTTTTTAGACTTTGTTGTTTCCATTGTAACATATGAAAATAGTTCTAAAAACAAATTCATGTGACTTACATAATTGAAAACAATATTTTTCATTAAAAATAACTTTGAAAATGCAGCTTTTTTAAGTTTACAAATAATTATAAATATTTTAAGTATCTCGGAATGTAAAAACATATTTTTTAAGTTTACAAATAATTATAAATATTTTAAGTATCTCATAATGTAAAAACATAAGGGGAGTGAAAAAATATACTTGGATTAATAGATAACATAAATACATATAAACACATTTATCGAGATGAATGACTTTAAAATAAGTATTTTTTTTTATTTTTTTATCTAATATTTTATAATATTTTTTATTTTTTTATCTAATATAAAATATTAAATAAAATATATGATATTGAAACTAATTCTCTAGTGTGTAATTAATCATTGTACTTGTTTATGCAAATGACAACGGTAATGAATCATTGTATTTTGTTTATGCAAATAACAATGAAGGACATGTTTTATTGAGTTTCTACAATAATTTTAATTTTAGGGTGTACATAAACATTTATTTTAGATTCACTCATAACATATATTAAGTCATAATATAGTTTGGAGCTTAATATAGTTAAGTCACTTTACAACTTTTAAAATTAGGGCATAAGAGATATTAAATTATAATATATAATATTTAGTTTGGAGATTATATTTTTAATATATTTCAAAATTTATTTTAAATTATTTAAATCATTATAAAATAATTATTAAATGAATTTAACGAGTTGTATATTAACACAAAAGATATATTAATTCATAATATAGAATATTTAGTTATGTAATATTTAGTTTGGAGTTTATATTTTTTTGGTTTGTTAATTACCTAAAACATTTAAATTATTATAAAATAATTAAATCATTAAAATAATATTACATTAAACTATTTATATTAAATTTGTAAGTCATTTAATTATTTAATATTAAGTTATTCATATTAAATTTAAAATTTATTTAATTAATTGTATATTAAATCATTTAAGTCTTTAATAATAGATCGTTTTCTTTTATAGGAAAAGATGTAATTTAGTTAATTGTAATTCATTTAATTGATTGTATATTAAGTCATTTATATTAAATGGTTTAAGTCACCTAATTATATTAAGTCATTTAAGTTGTTTCGGAAGTTTTTTATATAATATGATTTTTTTTGTCATATAATATTTAGTTTTTAATATTTAGTTTGGAGCTTATATTATTAATATAATTAAAATATTACTTTAAGTCATTATAAAATAATTAAGTCATTAAATTCATATTATATTACAATTAATTTAATTTAAATCATTTAAGTCAATTATATTAAATTTGTCAAAAGATTATTAAGTAATTTAACTCATTTATTTACATTAACTCATTTAAGTCATTTAATTATATTATTTGTTTTTTTAAAAGAAAAAAAAATGTTTAAAGTAAATATAATTGACTTAAATGACTTAAACAATATCACAAAATCAATTACAATTAGTGACTTAAATGACTTAAACAATGCCACAAAATGGATTATAATTAGTGACTTGTTTTTAGTGACTATCCCAATTTGTAACATAAAAAAAAGCGGAATGCATAAATGCATACTCTAATTTTATATATATTTATTTGGATGTGATATATTTTATAGTTCAATATCATTTGCTATCAATGTCTTTAGAACAAGTATGATTTTAAGTTTTCTTCTATGTAATATATCGCATGAGTTCAAAGTTTCTATCTTTTTCACAAAGGAAACGATTAGATTTTTTTTTAAATCTTCAACAAAACTTTCTTTTCATAATGTCTCGAACAGAAACAAGCCTCGTCATGCGACGAACATGCACCGATGTTGCAATCTGATAAACAAAACCAGACATTACATTGTGACAAACATAGTAATGTAATGTATTAGTCGAACATAGTAACGTCACATAGTGACGAACATAGGAACGTTGAAATTTGACGAACATAGTAATGTTGCAATCTGTTGAACATAGTATGGTCACAATGTGATGAACAATGTGATAAATATAAATTGACGGCACAATGCGATGAACATAGCCACGTCATTGCAATCTAGATAGTAACTTCTCATTTTGATGAACATAAAAAGACATGGAAATATGTCGTTTAAGTCATTTAATTAATTGTATACTAGAAAAAACCACTTTATAAAAGTGGTTAATATACTCTGATCCACGTCATTAATTTGAAAATGTAAAAAATATCGTCTATGGACGTATATCAACCACTTTTATAAAGTGTTTGTTGCTAATTATCCATCACAGGTGGAAGTTGTGCCGGAATGTCCGAGCCACAGATCGACATCCTTGGGCAGACATCCTCTGAAAGATTCTCGATTGATAGGAGAAATTGTGAAAAACGAAGCCCAGAACACGGTTCCAGTTCTGGCTCACGCAATCACTCGACGCAAACCAAAAAAATAAACTCCGCGCAGTAAATAAACTTCGCGCACACTCCACCTAGTAAATAAAATGCATGCACTAAATAAAATCTGTGCATTAAGTAAACTACGCACAATAAATGAAATCCGTGCACTAAATAAACTCCACGTAAATATGGGAATGAGTAAAATCAAATAATTACTGTATTTAATCAAGTTAAAAACAATATGGCAAATGCGATCAAGGAACCAAATGAGTTTACAAACTCAAATAAAAAACAAAGTATTAACGGAGAGAACACCTTTGAATACACAATGGCAACTTCGATTCAAAAATATTTTCATAATTGATTCATTGATTGCAATCTGTTTCAAGTATATATATACAAATAAAAATGCCTCTTCAATCTTATAAAAAGATTAATCAAGGTAGTGATGGTGTCTCGTGGCCGACAAAGGTTAAGGCGACCACCACTAGCAAATCCATCGATGGTGTCTCGAGTATTGAAAGTTCAAGCCACCGATTTATCGTTTACACAGAGGTAGTGAAATGATTACATCCTTACATACTCCCTCTTAATCATTTCAGAGAAAAACGAACTGAAAATATGTAAAAAAAAATTGTTGTAAACAATGTATTACAGCCTGCAGACCCCAATATTTCCTCTATGGATTTTAAATAATTCATTTTCCAAAGGCTTCGTAAATATGTCTGCAAATTGTTCTTCAGATCTACCTTGTATCAATGTGCTTACTCTATTTGTGAAAGACATGATTCTTTGACAATGCAATGGCAGACTTATTGTCACAGACAATTTGGTTTACATCATTCTGGTCATGCAACAATTCATTCAAGACCCTTCTCATCCATACAACTTGACATGCAGCTATAGTTGTTGCAACATACTCTGCCTCAATAGAGGATACAGTCACAATGGATTGTTTCTTTGATGCCCATGCCACTGCTCCAGATCCAAGACTGAACACATGCCCAGATGTGTTTTTCCTGTCATCAATGGAACCTGCAAAATCACCATGAGTATATCTAATCAGCTCAAAGTTTAAACTTGACGTGTATCGGATACCAAAGTCAATTATTCCAACAACATGTCTTAGGATCATCTTTCCTTCTTTCCAATGAGTACTCTTCGGAGTTTCCATGAATCTCGAAATCAAACTTTCAACAAATATGATATCAGGTCTTGTTGTTGTTAAGTACATAAGGATTCCAACCAACATTTTATACAGATTTGGATCAACATATGATCCATCATCATACTTTCTAAGTTTAATACTAGTTGTCATAGGTGTTGCAGCTAGTTTACAATTCAACATTCTAAACCTTTTCAACAAATCATTTGCATAGTTAGTTTGACAAATGAAAATTCCATCATTAGATTGATCAACTTCAATTCCAAGAAAATATTTCATCAATCCTAAATCAGTAATCTCAAACTCTGTTTTCATGGCATTTTTAAAATCATCTACAAACAGATCTCCAGTAAAAATCAGGTCATCAACATACAAACAAACAATCAAAATTTTACCTTTCTGGTTTACCTTTGTATACATAGTTGGTTCACTTGGACTTCTGTTGAATAAATCATTGATTAGGTATTCATCAATCCTGGTATACCAAACTCCGGATGAATGATTCAATCCATATAAAGCTTTTCTTAACTTGTAAACTTTATCTCTGTGTTTATCAATCTCATAACCTGAAGTTTGTCTTACATAAACCTCTTGTTCCAAACATCCATTCAAAAATGCATAATTAACGTCCATATGATGCATGATCTATTTATTCTGAGCTATAATAGCTAAGACCATCCTCACTATGTCAATTCTTGCTACAGGAGAAAATGTTTCTTTGTAATCAATATTAGGTTGCTGACTAAACCCCTGGGCTACAAGTCTTGCCTTGTACTTTTCAACTTCACCTTCTACATTCAGCTTAGTCTTATAAACCCACTTAACACCAATACTGTTCTTACCTTCAGGTAAATCTACAAGATCCCAAGTGTTATTTATTTTAGTGGAATAAATCTCCTCATCCATTTCTTTTATCTAGAGATCCTCTTTAACAACGTCATCAAAACTTACAGGATCACATGCCATTAATGCAAAATTTGAAATATGATCTACTTCTTCATTTTGATCATACAATTATCTTAATCTTGTAGTCTTGTGGCCTTTAAATTTGTTTTTCAATGAAGCTAAAGTGGGATTTGATTCACTACTTACCTGTGAATCTGATTGATGTCCACCATGTCTAGATGGCTCACCACACTCATGAGTTCTGGGCGTTATAAATTGATATGGGTTGAAATTAGGTGCTTCCCTTGTAGGAATTCTTGCTACAGGCATATGTGCATGTGGAACCATCTATCCACCTTCTTCAGCCTGCTTAGCTCCACCATCATCTTCACGGGGTAACACAACTCCCTCTAAAATTGATTTGTCAATACTCCCATCCTAGGCTTGATCTTCTTTAAATTGAACATCTCTATTGATTACATATTTCTAGTTGATGGGATTATATAGTTTATATGCCCTAGACTCTTCACTGTATCGAACAAAGATACATTTCTCGCTTTTGTCATCCAACTTCCTCCTCATTTCTGCAGGTACATGCGCAAATGCAACACATCCAAAAATTCTGAAATCAAAAACATTGCAAGCCTTACCATCCCAAGCTTCTTGAGGTACATGATCCTTCAGGGTCTTGGTCAGACTTTTATTTAAGATAAAAACAGAGCAAAAAATTGCATCTCCCCAATATTCATATGAAAGATGTTTTTCTTTCAACATGCTTCGAGCCATGTCCATGATGGTCTGATTCTTCCTTTTAGTCAATCCATTCTATTGTGGAGTATATTGAGCAGTAAATTGCCTTTTAATTCCATGATGATCACAAAATTCATTGAATTCACTCAGCTTATACTCACCTCCTCTATCAGACCTTAGGATCTTAATGGTTCAACCACTCTCATTTTCAACCATAGACTTAAACCTCTTAAAAACTTCAAAAGAATAAGATTTCTGTTTCAACAAATACAACCAAGTCTTCCTACTAAAATCATCAATGAAAGTCTAAACACAACCTCTTAGAGAAGGTGTTTGCATAGGTCCACATAAATCCGTGTGGACAAATTCCAATGGAGTTTTTTCTCTGTAGGAAACACCTGAAACAAATTTCTCTTTGTGATGCTTCCCAAGTATACAAATCTCACAAGAGCTTGCAGGCTGCTAGATACAGGGAAACCCCTTTACCATCTACTTCTTCTGTAACAGATCTAAGCCACCAAAATGTAAATGACCATATCTCAAATGCCATAGCCAAGATTCATTTAAACTTCCATCTTTATAAGCATTCAAAGAAGCACTTAAGTCATTTCTCATAACAAGTGGAAACATTCTATTCTTGGTCATCTCAACTCTTGCAATCAACTGTTTGCTGGGTAATTTATTATAAATTGTACATACCTTGTTCTTGAAGAATACTCTGTACTTTTTATCCATCAGTTGTCCAATAATAATAATATTGCATTTTAAACCAGACACGGAACAAACATCGTCAATATTTCTTCTTTGATTATTCTTAGTGTAGACTGGAACTGCATCTTTACCATTAACTGTAACCTTACAGTCATTTCCTAGTTTTACTTCAGACTGAATACTAGTATCAATAGAAGAAAATAAATCCTTATTACCAGTCATGTGGTTACTGCAACCACTATCCAAAAACCAAATATCATTTGCACTTTCCTGAGTGACATTACAGGTCAAAAACATGGGATTTTGATGATCCTCAGACTCATTTGTAATATGTGCAGAATGCTTTCTAGCATCTGCCCGTTTCTTCCAACATTTGTTAGCAAAATGGCCAAACTTCTTACAATAATAACATTGTACTTTAGTTTTATCATACCTCTGATTTTCTTGTTGCCAAGGTTTTTTTTTGCTCCCTCTTAAATTAGGAGGATTGTGTTGGGACTTCTCCTCAGACTCTAATTCAATCATGTTGTCCCTTCAACCAAAAAACCGAACTCCTCTTCCACGACTATAAAACCTTCCTCTGCCTCTAGTAACATGCAGTTGGGATTTGAAAGCATGCTCCATTGATTCTTCTTCATATCTAGATATGATAGATTCATGAGTAACAAGAGAACTAGTTAATTCATCAATTTGCATTAGACTTAAATTTTTAAATTTCTCTATGGGTACAACAACAGGTTCAAACTTCTTGGGAAAACTTCTCAGCACTTTCTCAATAAATATTTTATTCTCAACATCATCTCCATACTACCTGAGCCCGTTCACAGCACTCATTACTTGAGTCATGAAAGTATCAACACTTTCATTATCCTTCATCTTTAGATTTTCGAAGTCCCTTCTTAAGTTCTGCAACTTCATTGTCTTCACCTTGGACACGCCTTGATAACAGGTTTCAAGAATGTCCCAAGCCATCTTAGAATATGCAGCGCTAGCAATCTTCATAAAAATGGATTCATTTAACCCTTGCTGGATTAATCCAAGAGCTTTGTTATCCTTCTTCCTGTTTTCCTTCAGCAAAACATGGTTAGCATTAGACAGAGCCAATTCTGCTGCAGCATGAGATGGCTCGACATAACCATCAATAACATAAGACCACAAATCCTGAGAATGCAAAATCGTCCTCATCTGAATATACCAGGAATCATATGAATTCTCGTTCAGGACAGGAACCTGAATCTAAGAAGAACTGCTACCAAACACAACCATTAATAAAAGTTTCAAAGAAATCAAATAAACCTTCACGCAGGAAAAATAGGAAAGTGAAATTGGGTATCAACAAAAATTATCTGCTCTAAAATGAGCAACTAACAGGATGCTCTACAGGAAAGATTGGAAACTCTGATACCAAATGTGAAAAACAAAGAGAAAAACAGAGTAAATAAACTTTGCGCACACTCCACGCAGTAAATAAAATATGTGCATTAAATAAACTCCGCCCAATAAATAAAATCCATGCACTAAATAAACTAAATAAAATCAAATAATTTCTATGTTTAATCAAATTAAAAGCAATATAACAAATGCAATAAGGAACCAAATGAGTTTACAAACTCAAATAAAAAACAAAATATTAACTGAGAGAACACCTTCGAATACACAATGTCAACTTTTATTCAAAAATATTTTCAGAATTGATTCATCGATTAAGATAAGGAACCAAATGAGTTTACAAACTCAAATAAAGAACAAAGTATTAAGGGAGAAAAGACCTCCGAATACACAATGGCAACTTCGATTCGTGAAATAATTACATCCTGACAGAAATTACCACTATTTCCACAGAACATGTATTTGGAGGAGGAGATGGAAAAATGTTCGATTCTAGGTTTAGTTACTATGAAGGCAGCATAAGAAATGCCTAAAGACGATGCCAACAAGTCCAAACAAATGAATAGAAACAAATGAAATCAAGGAAACCATTTCTAGCACTGAGCTTACCTTTAATAGAAAGGCAAATGGAAATTTGGAGAAGCAATTCCAAGAAGAGTGGGATGGTGAGCATTGGCTGAAAATGGAATGGTGCTATCCTTCATCCCACGTCTGATGCCCTTGTGCTATCCTCTTCAATAACTGAGTATGGCTTCAATGACAATGGTAGAACAAAGAAACTGGAGTAGGATAAAGACCTGGTGTTATTCTTCATCCCACCTCTGTGTCCCCACTATCCTCTTCAATCACCACTTATGGTTTCAATAACAGTTTCAAAATAAGGGATCTAAGAGCCACGTTCAAGAGAAATCAGACAAGCATGCAGACCAAATTTCAAAGGGGTTCTGGGAGGTCGTTGCATGTACGCGTACGTAAGTGGTTTCAATAACAGTTGCAAAATAGGGGATCTACGAGCAACGTTCGGGAGCAACCAGACGAGTATATTGTTAGAGATAATGCTTACAACTATTGTAACTATGAGTTAGTTGTTGTAACCGTGAGTTTCTAGGTTAACTATTACTGTTGTAATAGTTAGTTTCAACTATGACTGTTGTAACTGTGAGTTTCTAAGTTTACTATTTTTAGCTAATCAGATCCACGTTCTTAGGATCTAGATTGCTAGGAGTCAGTGATCTGTATGCTATATATGTAACCTCCATTTGTCTATTAAGGAATATACATTCTATTATTGTGTGTTAATCTTTTGCAATGGTTGCTCTCTCGATTTATATTTTGGTATCAGATCAAGGTTAGAATCTTGCTGGCATTGCTGGGTGGAGGAGGTCTGGATGCTGCTGCGTGGAGGAGGTCCGGCTACGTTGTTGTGCGAATAGAAGAAGGAGCTACTCTCTCTCTGTTTGTTGAAACCATTGTGAAATGTATATCGCTGAAATCGCCTTTGAAATTGTTGTCTATTATTCAGATCAGTACGATTACCTCACTAAGGAGCTGCCGCATTCAAAGCAAATGGCCATCGAAAATATTTCAGCGTTTGGTATCTCGGTGTGGATAGATATGAAGGAAGAACCACCATAAACAGTCACTGCCCTGCATTTCTACTTATATATGTATGTGTGGTGTGTTTAAATTTTGTTTATGTATGTTAGATATATTATATGTGTGTGAGAGAGAGTGATTTTATTTGTAATCAAATGATGAAGAACCAATCATTGAACAGAGTAGCATATGTTAAATCTAGTGGTTCTCGACGTTCTTCGGTGTCAAGAGAACACATCACTGGTTTGAGTATGTGTAGAAGTCTTTTATACACTAGTGGATCTTGTTGTTCTTCGGTGCTCCAAAATCAACAGTTACAGGTTATGTTTTGTGTATGTGTGGTGAGTTTAAAGTTTTTATATAAGTGTTTATGTAAAAATAAGTACTTGTGTCTTGATGCAAGCTGGTAGCCCCAGTTTCAAGTACAATGTTTTTATTGGAAGTCACCTTGTGTAAAGGAATGTTGAAGACATTCAGTATCCAAATTTTTCTTCTATACACTGAAGGATAGCCGAAAGAAAAAATCCGACGGATGAAGGTAAGTTCATAGAATGCATCAATAATTGGCACCTTTTATCACGGAAGACCTGATGAGTCGAGTTGTCAAATTGTCCAGTATACAAGTGCTACAATGATGGTCAGAAGCGTTTTTAATTTAAATGTGTCGATGGAAAGCTCGAATAAGAGGGAGAAGAAAGAGCGGAAGCCGTGTGATTGCAAAGTGAGTTTCAACGCTGAGGAAGACTAGATGAGACAGACAGATGAAAGTTCTAGTGTTGTAACCTTTTGTTATGTTTTGTAATTTGTGATTGTGATATTTGTAATGTAAGAATTAAGAGAGGGTGTTAGAGATAATGCTTACAACTGTTGTAACTATGAGTTAGTTGTTGTAACCGTGAGTTTCTAGGTTAACTATTACTGTTGTAATAGTTAGTTTCAACTATGACTGTTGTAACTGTGAGTTTCTAAGTTTACTATTTTTACCTAATCAAATCCACTTTCTTAGGATCTAGATTGCTAGGATTCAGTGATCTGTATGCTATATATGTAACCTCCATTTGTCTATTATGGAATATACATTCTATTATTGTGTGGTAATCTTGTGCAATGGTTGCTCTCTCGATTTCTATTTTATACAGACCAAATTTCAAAGGAGTTATGGGAGGCCGTTGCATGTATGCGTACGTCAATCCACCAGAGTGAAATTAATTTATGTATCCATGTAAGTGGGGCCTATTTGAACCATGGGGAGCGGTGGCAGGCTAGTTAAGATCAGTGTTTGGAGGAGCGAGTCGCTGGAAAAGTCACGACAATGAACGGAATACGGAAAAAGGCAAAAATGTTCCTCCTATGTCTATTTTTCAAAATGCTTATATAATCATCTAGTCATGAGCGGCATATGTACATGCTGAGGCATCCGATTATGAACCCCATCATTCTTGGAGCTTCATTAGGGGTAAACCGCTCCAATTTTTTCTTACCTATGTTTAAATTTGGATAAATATCATAAGAAGTTTCACTAAATTTAAATTTATTTGTATGTTTTTTTTTTAAGGTTATGATTAATTTTAAAAGAATTAAATTAGAATTTATACTAATAAAACTATATTTTTCAAAAGATCGAAATGAATCGACTATTACTTATTACGCCGATAGGCATACACCTATTGGCAATGGGCATAATTAATGATCTTTTAATCTTATTTAACTTTAAACCCTAATCTGATGGATAAGCATTCAAGATGCAGACATATTCTTAGTCGTCCTCCAAAATCAATGAACCAGATTTATTTGTCATAACTTCCTTGCATTTATAAAGACATCCGTTAACGTGTTTACCTTTTTACATTTACCTAAGCATACTTAAAAAATTACTGTGCGCATATATAATTGACACATTCAATAATTAATATGTATGAATGCCACGACCTCCACGCATTACATAGAGCGGCATGCATCCATGCACGGGGAAAGGCGTTTAATAGACAACCGCATGCACACGCAACTTGAACCGCCACACATTCTCTGAGCGACCCATACGCATTCTCTGACCGAAGTTTTTTATTTAGACTCAGTAGCATGCAGCGAAAAGAAAGATTACAGTAAGTGAATTACACTCTGTTGCATGCAGCGAAAAGAAGGAATACAGTAAAGAATTACAGTGCAATCTGTGCTCAAACTTTCTGGCCAAAGCAGTCGGTATTACAGTGCGGGTCATCGGTATGTAAGAATTACAGTGTTTAAAATTTATTGACAGCCGCATGCATGTTACACAGAACCTCTTGCACGCTAATGTTTTTCTAATGTATATGTGAAGGTCTCTTCAGTATCTCCGCCCTCATCTCAAAGGCGGAACTACAATGAACTTACTGTCTGGACTGTAGAGAAAGGAATAGTCATACAAGTTCGAGATTATTTCAATACAACAATCACTGTTACGAACTTCAAGGTTTGCGAGAAAAAATCCCCTTCCACTGTCTGGGAGAGCAGTGTTGTGAAATTTAACGGGAAATCCATGCCAGGTGTCCTACTTTCCATTTGATTATCTGCGATTGGGTTTTGTGCTCCTGACAGAATGTTGTGTTTTGATGTTTAAGTTGGGTTTCATATAAATTTTTGTGATGGTGTTTAGATTTGGTTCTACATAAAGTTTTGTACGCGTCTGTTGGTTTTAGTGTATTTTCGTTAGTTTTAATCATGGATTTATGTTGACAGGTTTGTAAAGCTGTTCTGGGATAAAATTGATATGACCGATGCTTTGTACCTGAACTGTGACACCGGTTCTATAATAATACCATGTATATTACTGTTTATCTCTCTTAACATGGAATAACTTGGTCTATAAAATGGTGTGTCGCTTCCTCTACCCACGACAGCCAAGGCTCAACAGCCAAGGCAGTCGATTCCTCGCACCTGTCAAAGGCTCCTCCAAGAAGACGAATCACAAAAATATCTCTATATATGTGACAAGACCATGTACAAATACAAAATTTCAGTCATTTTTCAGTTTATTATCATATAGATGGAAGAACTTGGTCTATAAAATCTATTTCGATAAACTTAATGAAAAACTAAGTGGCTTTTTACGTCATTTACTTCAATGCAATCACAAAATTCATACCATACATTTTAACAGTTGCACATGCATGCATTCATTGACTAAAGGATGGATGATAGATGGACCCAATATCAACCAATGGAACGCTATTCTTTCCTATTCTCCTCACAGGCATTTTGGGTTGGACAACACTCACATTTTTCCAGATATATTTAATCAGGAGAATCTTCGTAACATTAATTTAAAAGCGTCCAAAATCTTTCGATCTTCATGGATGAATAAATTTTCTTTTGGATTTACATACATTAATAGAATCCAGTTTGAAGCTGGACAAACAACTTGGAACTAGGGTTTGGATTTGCATGTTTCAATAAATTATGTTTTGAAGGAGGGCGAACAACTTGGAACTACTGTCTGGAAGTGTTATGAATAATTAACAACCACTTTTTACAATCGAATCAATATTTCAATATACGGTGAGAAAACTTCACCCTGAGTTGGAAGGATTGAATATAATAAGATGGGGATTAAGAATGAGGACTAAGACGCTAGGATTTAGAGGGAAGAAAATGAAATACTCTAAGAATACTTTTGTACTGAATTACTAAATAGGGCTTCACCTGTGAAGTTGATGATTTTGTACTGAATTATTAAATACTAACCCTAACCCTAATCTTAACCCTAAATATTAAATGTTAAATATTACTAAATCCTAATTCTAAATATTAATTTTGACCATTTATTAACATTAAAATTTAATCATCATATATTAATAATCATATTCCTCAAAGTAATATTATTAATAATTTTGAAAATAAAGTAATATTATTAATGTTTA